>CM038672.1:271099420-271180458 GCA_021605145.1 Aegilops bicornis
CTCATCCGCGTGTATGTCTGTGTTAGATAGGCTCTGGAAGGCCTTACTTTACTAACGGTGGTAGGCGCGTTACTTTTATTCTTTTTGCTTTGCTTACCCGCATGTTTAGATTATTTACTTGCCCTTTCACTTTTCTTCTTTGTCACCAACTTTGTTCAATGCTAGTCCCTAACCCATGAATAAGGGCTCCATTGGCCAGCTCTAGGGTTCAGAGAAGTTTTAGCCCTCCGTTTGCTGGTCGCCAAAGACGAGAGCTTCGCCTTTGGAAGCGCCAGTAGCGTAGGGCGACCGGGCCAGCCGAGCCCCTCTGAAAAGCATCTCTAGCGCAGTCACTTCTCTATAGAAAGAAAAAACCTGCAGTCAAGACTAGTCACATTAGTGAAACAAGTGATTCGCTGACATTCAATTGGATGTGCGCTCCCTATGAACGATGTCCCACTAGAAATGGATCTTCGGAAAGAAGAGTGTTTCTCTTGATATTTCTATTCTATTCTATTTCTATAAGTGAATTATTGATCAACTCTACTGAGGTATTTGTCGGGACGAACCAGAAATACAATCGCAGTAGTTCTCCCTTTACTACCTTTGCCGAACGAATGGAACGTAAGCTAGTAAGCATAGGAGCCGATGATTCGGAGCCGATGCATATAATGCAATATCCGGGACGCCGAAGAGTACCCCATAGGAGTTCGGACCTGAAAATGTGCAGGGCCGGATATAGCCCCCGGTGTTTAAGGCCGGACTAAAGCATGTGTGGCAGTCGGACGTAGGGAGAGAATACAGATGATAATATATAATAGTTGAGTACCAAACAAAAGTGGTGTTCAACTGCTTCCTTTATGCCCTGATTAATATGTCAAGACGTGTCATAACAGATAATGCCCGAAGGACAAGGCCATTTTACATGCCTAAAGTTTACACAAGGGAAAGGTTTATACAGGGCTTTTTGAGAAAATAGTGCCTTGAAGGTCCTAATGTTGCCCTGCTGCACGTTTGCGCCGTTTCTCCTTGGTTAGGAATCCTTTGATAGGAGGAGTTGATGGTCGTCTATAAGAAAGGGGAGCTTAGAAAGGAGCTCCTGTACAACCATGGAGTAGGTAGGTTTTTAATGAACCTGTAGTGAAAAAAAAGAAAAAAAAGGAAAAAAGGTTAAGGTCCGAATAGGGTCAAGCCACACTATAGACCTTTTCCGCAGTATGCCTCCGGCGCTGCCCATGGTATTTTAAGTGCGTAATTATGCGCGCGTGGTACGTATGTCGCAACCTTATGGGGCGATCAGCGGAGGCTGAACTGCTATTCAAGCCCCGGATCCGCCGAGCTGTCGTGCTGTAATGTGGATCGGACTCGCTTAGCAGTGTCATGGGACTTAATGACTGATGAGCTGTTCGGCTTGATGAGCCCGTTCTGCACCTCGGCTGCTAGGGTGGCAGTGTGCTTCTCAGTACGGAGGGAGCGATCCATATTTCCATTGACTGTGATGACGTCGCGCGGTCTGGGCATTTTGAGCTTTAAATAAGCATAATGTGGGATTGCATTAAGGCATGCGAAAGTAGTTCAATAACCACTGCAGTAAGGGATGATATCGAAGATCAATTCTTCACTTCGAAAGTTATCTGGAGAGTCGAATACCACTTCCAGTGTTAAGGATCCCGTGCAGCGGGCCTCTACGCCAGGTATCACTCCTTTAAAGGTAGTGTTACTAGGCTTGATTATTGACGGGTCAATACCCATCTTATGGACAGTGTCTTGGTAATCAAGTTGAGACTGTTGCCGCCATCCATAAGGACTCTAGTGAGATGGTATCCGTCGATGATGGGATTGAGTACCAGGGCTGCCGAACCTCCGTGACGGATAATGGTTGGGTTGTCCCTGCGATTGAAGGTGATCGGACAAGTCGACCATGGGTTGAATTGTGGGGCGACGGGGCACTTGCGCTCCCTCTTGGGGATATGTGTGGCATATATCATTTTCACTATTTTCACATCAGGCGGAAACTACTTCTGTCCCCCTGTGTTCGGAGGGCGGGGCTCATCATCGTCCTCGCTTTGAGGTCCTTTCCATTTATGTTCGGTATTTATTTACCGGCCTATTTAAAAACCCAGCAGTTTCCGTTGGTGTGGTTGGCAGGCTTGTCAGGGGTGCCATGAATCTGGCAGGCCTATCCAAAGATTTTATCCAAGTTGGACGGGCCATCTCTTTTTCCTTTGAATGGCTTCTTCCACGGCCGGGTTTAGAGCCGCTGAATCCGGCGTTAACTGTCGTATCCTCGGTTTCTTCATTGTTATTCCGACGCTTATTTTTGCTACGTCGTGGCCTTCCATTGCCATCCCTGGACATAGAGGAGCCAAGGGCACTAGTACTGTTGCTTCTACGAGCCAACCAGCTATCTTCGCCTGCATAGAAGCGCGTCATAAGTGCAGTGAGAGCTGCCATAGTCTTCGGCTTTTCCTGATTGAGGTGCTGGGCAAGCCATCCGTCGTGGAAGTTGTGTTTAAATGCCGCTAAGGCTTCGACGTCTGGATAGTCGACAATTTGGTTCTTTTTAATTAAGAACCGAGTCCAGAGTTTGCGGGCTGACTCTCCGGATTGCTGGACTATGTGACTTAGGTCATCAGTGTTCGGTGGCCGGACATAAGTGCCCTGAAAGTTGTCCCGGAAAGCGTCCTCTAAGTCCTCCCAACTGCCAATGGAGTTCTCTAGGAGTGTAACATCCCAAATTTTCAATTTGGAATGTTATACACTAGGTCATCATTGCTTATCATATCTTATTGCTTTTGGCCTGATCCAGAAATTCTACGCAACTCAAGGACCCACGGAGAGAGTTGGGGATTTCGTTATTTTCATATTTGAGTCTTCTCAAATTTTGAAAATAGGATCATTTGATTTTAATTATTTTATCTTCAATTATTTCTATTATAAAAATATGAGAGAGGGAATAAAATGACTTTCCCAAAATAAAGAAATATTGAGGATTTAATAATAAAATCAAATAAGATTTTATTTTGGAGTTTATTGCAATTTTTTTGTATTTAGGAAAAATGCGCGTTTTTCTTAATTGCATTTAGGCCCCAAATAAATGTTCATTTTGTCCGGCTTGATTTTAGAAGTCGGGTAAAATTTATTTCGGGATTTTTGGAGTCCGTTTAGTATTTTTTTTGTTTTTCTCACAGTAATGTTTTAAAAAACGCGAACCGACCTCGGGCCTTATTCGGCCAGACTTCGGCCTGCCCCTTTATATAGTGCCCGAGCCCACCCCACCAACCCCAAACCCTAGCCCGCCGCCGCCCTAGCCGCCCATTGCCGCCGCCGCGCATGATCGCCCGCGCCGCCGCCCACTACCCTCGCCGCCCGCCGCCGCCGAGCCACCACCGCCCTTGAGCTACCGCCCGCCCGGGCCGACCACCGCCCGCCGCCGCCGTTGACCTGCGGAGGTAGACCGCGCCGTGGTTTTTGAGAGAAAACCGTCGGTTTATTTTTTTAGGAACCCGGTTTATTTTTTTATAGATCGGTTTATTTTTTTCTCCCGGTTTAGTTTATTTGGCGGACGTTCGTTTTATAGAACGGTTTTCGTTGTTTAGCGAGGCAATGACGTTAGATTCGTTAGCACCGTTAAATAGTTTTTCTTTTCTCGTATTTTCCGCGATTATTTTCGATCGCGATTTCTTATCCGATTTTCGTTTTAATATAACTTTTCGCTCATTTATCGGAATCAGGCGATTCAAGCGCCTAGAATTTTGTCTCGAAACCATATTTCCGTTTAACCAACTCAAACAAGTTTTTGCTTCTGTAAAATTTTACTTAGGTCCAGATTAGTAAACGAAGCTTGTTTCTTTCGCCGTTTGACTTTCGTTGCTTCGTTTGATTTGATTCTTTCTGCAAACCAGAGTTCTTAAGTTGAACTTTCTGGTTAGTTCTCTTATTCGTGTTTTACCCGTGCATTGGATGAGTGCTTATTGTATGCTTGTTTGTTTGCGATAGAGTACCCGGAGTGCGCCGCTTGCTACTTCAAATCTCTAGGTTTCACGGATCATCAGCAAGGCAAGTAACACTTTGATCATACCTCTTTACTACCCAGTTTTATTGCATTAGATCAATCCTCAAACAATTGCATGATTAGGATCTGATTAATATGTGGGTTTTGGGAAGTAGATTAGGTAGTACCTATTACCTGTTTTATTATCAAACCCTTGGGAGTTACTTCTACGTTTGCTTATGCCATGCTACGCTAGTAGACGTGGATTGGGTGAGTGTATCCATGACAGATGTGAGATTGTTATTTAATGGTTTGCTTTAAGGTGGCAACTTTAACACACATCTGGGTGGATTGAGGCACCAGGTATTCGATGATTACTGTTGTTTTCTTTATGGACCATGACCCGGTCTCAAAGGGATCATGAGATTATTCATGCTAGAAACTTCCGTGTGCAGCCACAAGCTACTATGGGCTTTAGCATAGTTGATTAAGTCGTGCGAACTCTTACAGTGGTAGACTAGGAGATGTAGGGGAAAGTAGGTGTAACTGTCTACCCGATCGTAAGGTGCTAGCGCACGAAAGACTATGTCTCGGTCATCCGCTTCTCAAACACCATGTAGTGCGAGAATCCCAACGGAGGAGATCGAGTCTTGTGGGGAAAAGTGTGCAAACCTCTCTGAGTGTATAAACTAATCATGGTTAGCCGTGTCCCCGGTTATGGACATCTTGAGTATCTAGTACCGGATTATCATGTGAATCTCATCATGTTACTTTAATTAATTTTGTTGGGTTTTAATGATGATGCTTAATTGGGATTGAGAGGGTGTCTACACTCTCAATGTTTAACAACCACCATGATAGTTAAATAAAATTTATTCCTTTGCAGGGAAAAATTTGGCTTTACACAAAGCTGTAACCATAGAGCTTTCCACCAGCCATATATGCATGTAGTATAGCCTATTTACATTCATTACTCTCTATGTGTTACATTGCCAAAGCATATTCCATGTCTTGACCGTTTTCGGGCTGCAACGTTCATGTTGCAGATTTTTAGAACGAGGAGTAAGGTGCCTTAGGTCGTGGTTCTATACTCGGTGATGTCTACTGGAGTTGATGGACTCGCTTATCTTCCAAGCCTTCCATTGTTATCGTTATTAGATGGCCTTAAGCAATATTTATTGTAATAAGTTCTCTTTTGAGACATTCGATGTAATAAGTGTGTGATTGCTACTCTGTTATAAATCCTTCAAATGCATGCGTGTCAAAGATTCTTGATCCAGGATGACACTAAAGCACAGAGATCAGACTATTTGAGGTCTGGTCGCTATACGATGGTATTAGAGAACACGCTGACTGTAGGACACGACCACTAAGCTAAAAGCCCTAGATCACTACTCACTCTTCTCATTTCTGACTCCTCATCTTTTCTACTCTTTTAGGTGGGCGGATGCAAGGAACAAGTTCACGCAACCGGATGAAGATACACCCTTTGGACGCCACTTGAAGGAAGTCACTAGATACACGAACATCGGAGTACCAAGCTTCACGGGACCTACAACGCCACTTTACCCGAAGAGGAGCACTAGATGATTCAAGTTCAAGTTCAGGAAGGACATTCGCGCGATCATCGAGCCCATAGAGTTTTCCTTTGATGCACCAACACGAGTCTAAGAAAGAGTATGGCAGCCCACATCACCATGGGACGCATTGGAGAAGTTTACCACAATGATCTCAAGGACACTATCTACCAGATTTGTGGGCGCCAAGATGAGAAATGGGAGATGATCAGCACCAGGAAGGATAGATCAATCGCGGCTTTTATCCAGGAGTTAAACCAGCACATTCGGCGGCCGGAGGAGAACCAGGATGTCTTGTGAGCATGATAGATCTGAAGAAGGCGATGACAAGGATCACAGAGCTGGAGGAAGAACTCAAGGCTACACGTGAAGATTATATGGAGGAAATCTAAGTATTAGTGGAGAAGAATGACGACCTGACCAGGAAGCTAGGAGTTTTCATGGGAGACCCCGCGCCAGGAGGAGACGATGACGATTCCACTTGCCCGGAGAACTATATCATCATCGGCATTTACATCGACTCGGACCCACGCGATAGCGATGATGACTATGTTGATGAAGCTGGAGCGGATATCATGGAGTCTTCATCGGAGTAGTTTTTCTAGTCGACCACCATAACAGTAGTAGTATTCCCCCATGTACCTAATATAGTTCGAGCACTTTTATAACGATAGTTAGACCGTTGTATGCCCTTGTTTGACTTGAATGAAGTGATTTTGTTTGCATTTGCCTCATGTGCATATGGGTAGTGTTTTCTCTCTAGACCTCATTATTTTCTATTTTCTCATCTTTTCTAAACCCTCAGATGCCTCCGAGACGTGACAATGGATTTGCTTTCCCACCGGAGCTCACTCGGTTGATCCAGGTAGCAGAATGCATTGATGATTGCTAGTCCGTAATCAGAATGCGAGGAACAACAACAACAACAACCACCACCACCACCACCTGTTGATCACTTAACCTGTTTTCTTAGACTGAATCGCGGTATTCTCCAAGAGTAGCGAGCCGATAGTTGCGGATGATTGGCTCCGCAAGGCAAAGAAGGGAGTTGACCACTACAGGATGCACAAATGCGGAGAAGGTGCGTTTTGCCGCACACCAGCTTGAAGGACCCGCAGCATCATGGTGGGAGAATTTCACAGCCACTTATCCTATCGACATTGTCACATGGGATCAGTTTCATGAAGCTTTCCATCGCCCATGTTTCAACAGAGGAGCTATGGCCATGAAGAAGCGTGAGTTTACGAACTTGCGCCAAGGAGGACGGACAATTGGCCAAGATGTGGATGACTTTAGTAAGTTAGCACGTTATGCCCCGGATGAGCGTTTCTACGGATGCAGCTAAGTAGGAGAAGTTTCGAAGGATCGAATGATGAGCTGAGCATGCAGTTGTTGGTAGCAACTTTCAACAACTACCAGGAGTTGGTAGATCATGCTCTTATGATTGAAGGGAAGCAGCAGCAGATTGAAAACCGCAAGAAGAAGTATGGACAAGGCAAGTACAATTCTGGAGCTCAGCAGAAGCCACGTTTTACCCCGAAATTGGGACGACATTTTCAGCATACCCATGGAGGAGGGAGTTCGCATAATCATAATGGCCCCAAGAATGGTAATGGGAATGGGGAAGCAACGGTCAGAACCGTACCAACCCATCAACCCCAGCCAAGAGAGACCTGAGCCAAGTCACTTGCTATAAGTGTCAGAAGACTGGACATTATGCCAATGAATGTCCTGAAGCCCAGAATGGAAATGGCAATGGAAGCTCTGGGAAGAAGTCAATCCTTTCAATAGGGGCGGGTGAACCACGTTAACGTGGAGGAGGTTGAAGCCCGACCGGATGCGAAGATAGGTAAGTTTTTGGTTAAGTCATTTATCGCAATCGTTCTTTTGATCTTGGTGCATCGCATTCCTTACATATCAAGGGATTTGTGGATAAATATAAACTGCCCACCAAGGTTCTTAGAACACCTATGTTAGTAAGCTCACCAGAGGCGGAGTATATGGCGATCGAGGATGTTTTCAAGTGCCATTGAGTATAGGTAGGCATGTTTTCCCCTCGGATTTAATCATTCTGGAATCGCAAGGTTTGGATGTGATTCTGGGTATGGATTGGCTATCGATGTATGGAGGAAACATCGATTGTGCTAGTAAGTCGATTTTGCTTACCACCCCGGAAGGGAGAAGAATCAAGTATGTATCAAGACATGAGCCGAAGAGGACACAAGTAAATTCCTTATTAGGAGTTGTGCAGGAGGAAGTACTAGTGGTGAAGGATTGCCCTGATGTATTTCCAGAGGAGTTGCGGGCATGCCACCGGATAGAGACATTGAGTTTTTGATTGAGCTTTTGCCGAACATGAGGCGATATCTAAGAGACCGTGCGGATGCCGCGACAAGATTTGGAGGAAATTAAGAAGCTGATTAAGGATTCTTGGATAAAGGTTATATTCTACCAAGTTCTTCACCTTGGGGATCGCCAAGATACTTCTAGTGGAGAAGAAGGATGGATCATTGAGGATGGTTGTTGATTATCGAGGATTGAATGAAGTGACAATCAAGAACAAGTACCCACTGCCAATGATCAACAATTTGTTTGACCAGTTGCAAGGAGCTAAGGTACTTTCCAAGATCGATTTGTGATCAGGGTACCATCAGTTGAATATTAGAGAGCGGGATATACCTAAGACGGCTTTTACCTCCAGGTACGGGCTGCATGAGTATACCGTTATGTCATTTGGCCTGACTAACGCACCTGCATATTTCATGAACATGATGAACAAGGTGTTTATGGAGTTTCTGGATAAGTTCATCGTGGTGTTCATTGACGATATTTTGGTCTACTCAAAGAATGAAGAAGAGCATAAGGAGCATTTGCGTTTAGTACTTGAGAAGCTCAGAGAACATCAGTTATACGCCAAGTTCAGCAAATGTGAGTTTTGGTTGAAGGAAGTTGGATTCCTCGGACATGTTATATCCGGAGAAGGAATAGCAGTAGATCCCACCAAGGTTGTCAGTGTGACAAATTGGGTAGCACCAACGACAGTTGGAGAGATCCGGAGTTTTCTTGGACTTGCAGGATACTACTGGAGATTCATTGAGAATTTCTCGAAGATTGCAAAACCTATGACGGAGTTGTTGAAGAAGGATACCAAGTTCAAATGGACTAAAGAATGTGAGGCCAGTTTCCAGGAGTTGAAGAAACGTTTGGTTACATCACCAGTGTTGATTCTGCCAGATCAGTGCAAGGATTATCAGGTGTATTGCGACGCTTCACGTCGAGGACTTGGAAGCGATGCTTATGCAGGGAGGGAAGAGTTGTTTCAGATGCCTCACGAGCTTAAGCCCCATGAGTTGAATTATGCTACACATGATTTGGAGTTAGCAGCCGTTGTGCACGCATTGAAGACATGGAGACATTTTCTCATCGGAAACCATTGTGAGGTGTACACGGATCACAAGAGTTTGAAGTACATCTTCACACAGAAGGAGTTGAATCTCAGACAAAGGAGATGGTTGGAGATCATCAAGGATTATGATATGAGATTGCATTATCATCCCGGAAAGTCTAACGTAGTAGCTGACGCGTTGAGCCGCAAGAGCCATGTCAACACACTCTTGAACGGAGAGTTACCAAAGGAGTTAGCCGAGGATCTTCGAGAGCTATGTTTGGAGATAGTTCTGAGAGGCTATGTAGCAGCATTGGAGATTCAATCTACTTTGATGGATAAGATCAGAGAAGCTCAGAAGACTGACAAGGAGATTGCCTCTATAAAGGAAAAGATGAGCAAAGGAAAAGCTAAAGGATTTCGTGAGGATGAACACGATACCTTATGGTTTGAGGACCGCGTTTATGTGCCTAATGATCCGGAGATCAGGAAGTTGATTTTGCAAGAGGCCCATGATACGACGTACTCGATTCACCAGGAAATACCAAGATGTATCTGGATTTGAAGGACACTTTACGTGGACCGCAATGAAGAAGGATATTGCGGAGTATGTAGCGATTATGTGATGTATGTCGAGATTGAAGGCGAGCATCGGGTTGCCAGGATTGCTACAGCCATTGCCGATACCCGAATGGAAGTGGGATAAGCTAGGCATGGATTTTATCACGGGATTGCCCAGACCCGTTCGAGCTATGACTTCGATGTGGGTTGTAGTTGCTCGTTTGTAAAGTAGCTCATTTCATCGGTGAAGACCACTTACACCAGTGCTAAATTAGCAAAGATATACATGACCAGGATCGTATGTCCGCATGGAGTTCCGAGGAGCATTGTATCGAGATAAAGGAACCGGTTTACCTCAAAGTTACGGAATCGGTTGCACGAGACTTTGGGTACCGGACTAGAGTTGATCTGACCTTTCATCCGCAGACAGATGGATAGACCTAGAGAGTAAACTAGATTCTGGAGGACATGCTAAGAGCTTGTGCGCTAGATTATGGATCTAGTTGGGACGACAATTTGCCATATGCGGAGTTCTCTTACAACAACGATTATCAATCCAGTTTGAAGATGGCCCCTTTCGAAGATGCATGCGGAAGGAGGTGCAGGACACCGTTGTTGTGGGATGAAGTTGGAGACCGCCAGTTGTTTGGACCAGATTTGATTAACGAGTCTGAACAGAAGGTGAAGTTGATTCGCGATAGGCTCAAGGTAGCCCAAACCAGGCAGAAGAGCTATGCAGATTCTAAATGCAAGGAGACAGTTTAGGAAGCCGGAGATAGAGTTTATCTTCGTGTATCTCCACTTCGAGGAGTTAAGCGCTTTGGAGTTAAGGGAAAGTTAGCACCACGTTTTGTGGGACCATACAAAGATTTGGAACGCATGGGAGAAGTTGCTTACAAATTGGAATTGCTCAAGGATTGTCGAGGAGTTCACGATGTGTTCCACGCTTTCCCGATTGAAGAAGTGCCATGCGAGAGATGGCTGATATACCGCTAAGAGAAAGCAAAGGTTACCGAAGGCCTTCGGATAGATAGTGATTTGACCTATGAGGAGAAAACCGGTCAAGATTCTCAAAAAATGCCAGGAGTCACACGCAGCAAGGTTATCAAGTTCTCAGAAATTCGGTGGAGCCACCACACCGAGGATGAAGCCACCTAGGAGCCGAGAGGAAGATCTCATCAAGGACCACCCTCATCTATTTTCTAGCCAACCCGAATCTCGAGGGCTTAGATTCATCTTAAGGGGTAGGTTTGTAACATCCCAAATTTTCAATTTGGAATGTTATACACTAGATCATCATTGCATATCATATTTTATTGCTTTTGGCACGATCCGAATTTCTACGCAACTCAAGGACCCACGGAGAGAGTTGGGGATTTCGTTATTTTCATATTTGAGTCTTCTCAAAATTTGAAAATAGGATCATTTGATTTTCATTATTTTATCTTCAATTATTTATATTATAAAAACATGAGAGAGGGAATAAAATGACTTTCCCAAAATAAAGAAATATTGAGGATTTAATAATAAAATCAAATAAGATTTTATTTGGAGTTTATTGCTATTTTATTTGAATTTAGGAAAAATGCGTTTCAAAATTGCATTTAGGCCCCAAATAAATGTTCATCTTGTCCGGCTTGATTTTAGAAGTCGGGGAAAATTTATTTCGGGATTTTTGGAGTCCGTTTAGTATTTCTTTTTCTTGTTTTTCTGCACGTAATGTTTTAACAAAAAAACGAGAACCGACCTCGGCAGATTCGGCCAGAGACTCCCACAGCCTGCCCCTTTATATAGCGCCGAGCCCACCCCAGCCCACCCAAACCCTAGCCCGCGCCGCCTTCTTGACCGCCCGCTTCGCGATCCACGCCGCGCCCGCTACCCTCGCCGCCGCCGCCGTTGACCCGCCGCCGCTGCCGTTGACCCGCCGGAGGTAGACCCCGTCGCCGCCACGGTATTCGAGAAAAAACCGTCGGTTTATTTTTTTTAGAACCCGGTTTATTTGTTTTATAGATCGGTTTATTTTTTTTCTCCCGGCTTAGTTTATTTAGCGGACGTTCGTCCATACGTTCGTTTTAACGAACGGTTTTCATCGCTTAGCCGCAGACAGCGAGCGTTCGCTCGTTAGCCTGTTCGTCCGTTTTTCTTTTTCTCGGATTTTCCGCGATTATTTTCGATCGTGATTTCTGATCCGATTTTCGTTTTAGTATAACTTTTCCCTCGTTTATCGGAATTAGGCGATTCAAGTGCCTAGAGTTTCGTCTCGAAACCATATTTCCGTTTAACCAACTCAAACAAGTTTTTGCTTCTGTAAAATTTTACTTAGGTCCAGATTAGTAAACGAAGCTTGTTTCTTTCGCCGTTTGACTTTCGTTGCTTCGCTTTGATTTGATTCTTTTGCAAACCGGAGTTCTTAAGTTGAACTTTACGGTTAGTTCTCTTATTCGTGTTTTTACTGTGCATTGGATGAGTGCTTATTGTATGCTTGTTTGTTTGCGATAGAGTACACAGAGTGCGCGCTTGCTACTTCGAATCTCTAGGTTTCACGGATCATCAGCAAGGCAAGTAACACTTTGATCAAACCTCTTTACTACCCAGCTTTATTGCATTAGATCAATCCTCAGACAATTGCATGGTTAGGATCTGATTAATATGTGGGTTTTGGGAAGTAGATTAGGTAGTACCTATTACCTGTTTTATTATCAAACCCTTGGGAGTTACTTCTACGTTTGCTTATGCCATGCTACGCTAGTAGACGTGGATTGGGTTAGTGTATCCATGACAGATGTGAGATTGTTATCTAATGGTTTACTTAAGGTAGCAACTTTAACACACATCTGGGTGGATTGAGGCAACTGGGTATTCCAGCGATTGCCTGTTGTTTTTCTTTATGGACATGACCCGGTCTCAAAGGGATCATGAGATTATTCATGCTAGAAACTTCCGTGTGCAGCCACAAGCTACTATGGGCTCTAGCATAGTTGATTAAGTCGTGCGAACTCTTACAGTGGTAGACTAGCAGATGTAGGGGAAAGTAGGTGTAACTGTCTACCCGATCGTAATGTGCTAGCGCTTCTGAAATACTATGTCTCGGTCATCCATTTCTCAAACACCATGTAGTGCGAGAATCCCAACGGAGGAGATCGAGTCTTGTGGGAAAAAGTGCGCAAACCTCTGCAGAGTGTATAAACTAATCATGGTTAGCCGTGTCCCCGGTTATGGACATCTTTAGTATCTAGTACTGGGATTATCATGTGAATCTCATCATGTTACTTTAATTAATTTTGTCGGGTTTTAAGGATGATGCTTAATTGGGATTGAGAGGGTGTCTACACTCTAAATATTTAACAACCACCATGATAGTTAAATAAAATTTATTCCTTTGCAGTAGGGAAAATTTGGCTTTACGCAAAACTGTAACCATAGAGCTTTCCACCAGCCATATATGCATGTAGTATAGCCTATTTCTGTTCATTACTCTCTATGTGTTACATTGCGGCATATTCCATGTCTTTGACCGTTTTGGGCTGCAACGCGTTCATGTTGCAGATTTTTCGAACGACAGTAAGGTGCCTTAGGTCGTGGTTACGTACTTTCGATGATGCCGTTGGAGTTGATGGACTCGCTTATCTTCCAAGCCTTCATTTGTTATCGTTATTAGATGGCCTTAAGCCATATTTATTGTAATAAGTTCTCTTTTGAGACATTCGATGTAATAAGTGTGTGATTGCTACTCTGTTATAAATCCCTCAAGCATCGTATGCGTGTCAAGACATTCTTGATCCAGGGATGACACTAAAGCACGAGAGATCGACTGTTTGAGGTGCAGGGTCGCCACTGGAGGCTATTCAACCAGTGTCGTGCTGGTCCTTTTAGCTTTAAAGGGAGGTATTATATGGCATGGAGATCATCTCCGCGAGCCATGTGAATGTGGAGAAGAAAATCTTCAATCCATACAGCGGCATCTGTCATGCCATCGTAAGGCTCGATGTTGACGGGTTTAAACCCTTCCGGAAATTGGTGCTGCATTACCTCATCGGTAAAGCACATGGGGTGTGCGGCACCTCTATACCGGGCGACATCACAATGGAGCTCGGATGACATCTGTGTTCGAGGCTGACCCCGGGTTTGGTTATGTTTATCATGCCAGGCCTGATGGTCGTCATCTCGTGCTGGAGCGCGTCCTCTTGATCCATAGATTGATCTTGTCTAGCCGACTCTATTGTCCATGTCCTGACATAAGTCGTACGTGTAGCCCGGAGCCACTGTCTCCTTGCCTCTATGGCGAGGGGGCGTGTGCTGGTATTCGGCGTAATTAGCCGCTTTGTCTCGTCCACGTGGTGGTCGGTCCGGTTGATCAGCATGATTGTATTTTCACGGTATTGGCTCAAGGCCTCGTCATCAAATTGTGGCAGCAACCTGCATTTGGGGTAACTTTTTGTTTGGTGCTCAAAGCCATATCCTTCTTCGGCGGCCAGGACCTGGGTCCATCTGTGTTGAGCGTATCATGTTCGGCTTGGAGCTACTGTTGTTTCTTTTTCAGGCTCCAAGCAGTGGCGATGAGTTGTCGCTTGAAGCGTCCTTGTTCAAGGGTTTCCTCTGGTATGATGAAATCTTCGTTACCGAGTCTAACATCCTCTTCGGAGGCAGATAAATAGTTACTATCTTCCAAATCCTCATGATCGACAAGTTCGTCGGGGTTGACTTGTCCCTCTTCCCTCTCATCCTGCTCGAACGCATGTTCGACGGGGTGGTTGGGGTCTTTGGCATTGTCTGGAGTGTCATTATCTCCGGTGCCCGTGTTGACGTCCCTCGCCCAACGCGATCGAGAGCGGCGCCACTGGCGCTGGTGCTTTGGTGGTTCATCAACGGGATTAATTATCCTCATCTGGGTCTTGAGTACCATCGTCGTCCTTCTTCTCGGGTATGTCCACCATGTATACATCATAGGTAGAAGTGGTCGTCCAGTGCCCAGTGATAGGCGGGTTTTGACCTGGTTCGGCTCCGGCATCATCGTCCGTACAATCGATGTTTTCTGAGGCGTAGTCTTGCATGTCGGTTAGATCCTCGATGGTGGCTATTAAGTGGGTGGTGGGTGGGACGTAAAATTCCCTGCTCTAAGCCCCCAGTTTAGGCTGGGCGTAGTTCGGAGGTGATACTTCCGTGATGGCGAGAGATCACATTAGGTCCAGTGTCTCGTTTCAGAGCGAAAGCCGGGCGGCGCGAAGCTCGATTCGGTAATAACCACTTGACCAAGCACGATGGACGCACACCTCGAGAGTTCGGAGTTGACGTCCAGAGGCGAGTCCGGCTTCCCGATGATAGGAAGAGTCATGTTTAACTCCGGGCCTGCTGACAACATAGTCGCCTCTGGGTCTCCGGCAGGAAGCTCCATAATGGGAGAAAGTCCGGCGGTGTTTATCCTCCCGTCTTCGGACAGAGTGGTCCGCTCTGGATCTAAGGCCAGGGCAGGCACGAGAGTCGATCCTTGAATGGAATCTAATGGTGGATTCGACGGGCTTCCTTCATGTGGATGAAGAGCGGCGGCCGAGGCCGGGAACCCTTCGAAGACCAAGTCTCCTCGGATATCAGCGATGTAGTTCAAGCTTCCAAACCTAATCTGGTGACCAGCGGCGTAGATGTCGATCTGCTCGAGGTGACCAATTGAATTGGCACGCAGAGCGAAGCCGCCAAACACAAAGAGTTGAACAGGGAGAAAAGTCTCCCCGGAAACAGCATCGTCGCCAATGACAAGTTGAGCCGTCGATCCTTCTGTTGACGACACAGTGGAACTCTCAATGAAAGCACCAATGTCGGTGTCAAAACCGGCAGATATCGGGTAGTGGGTCCCGAACTGTGTGTCTGAGGATCAATGGTAACAAAGGATGATGGGACAAAATATTTACCCAGGTCCGGGCCCTCTTAAAGGAGGTAAAACCCTACGTCCTGCTTGATTGTATTCAATGAGTATAGGGGTTAGAAGAGTTGATCTACGTCGAGATCGTAATGACTAAACCCTAGCTGTCTAGCCTATGAGAATTCTGATGATCTCTACAGACTAAACCCTCCGGTTTATATACACATCGGAAGGGGCCAAGGGTTATACAGAGTTGGTTTGCAGGGGAAGGAAATAACATATCCAGACATCAAACTTGCCATCCGCGCATATAAGAGTCCTACCTAGACACGGGGGGAAAGTCTTCTGCTTTTATCTTCATGGCCCATTAGTCCGGCCCATATCAAATAGTCCGGACACCCGAGGCCCCCCTAATCCAGGACTCCCTCAGCAACCAAATCGCATTCGAGTTCATGTGCAAGTCAAGTAGGAATGAGTTCACCTCGGTTTCCATTGCGCGCGCTCGAGCTCTTGTCATAGGTCCACGTGGGGCTGGATGTGTTGGTGTAGAATCCATGGGGATGATGGAAGGATGCTCCTCATCACCTCTCCCCTTGGGGGAGATCCGTCCGTGGATCGTGATCTTCGTCACCATGGTACTTGGCCAAGTCTTTGACACTGAAGATGTCGCTTACATTGTACTTGTCGCGTGGGATGTCAATCTTGTACGAGTTTTCGTTGTAGCATGCTAGCACCTTGAAGGGTCCGTTGGCTCGTGGTAGTAGCTTGGACTTGCGCTTATTGGGGAAGCAGTTCTTGCGAAGATGAAGCCATACGAGATCGCTAGGTTGGAACACCATTGGTGTCCTGTTGAGTTGATCTTCGTGGCGACGCGGTGTACTTGATGCTCAATCGTTGCCCTTGTATCTTCATGCATCTTCTTGAGAAAACTTGCCCTTGCACTTGCATCCATGTTTGCGTGTTCTTGGAGAGGAAGAGGTAGAATGTCCAATGGGGACAATGGGTTGAAGCCATAGACAACCTCAAAGGGGGACTTGCTGGTAGTAGTGTATCGAGCTCCATTGTAGGCATACTCGGCAATGGGTAAGTACTCCTCCCACTCTTTGAATTTCTTCTTGATCAACACGCGTAGGAGAGTAGATAGCGTCCGGTTGGTGAATTTTGTTTGGCCATCCGTTTGGGGATGATAGGCCGTGGAGAAAAGAAGCTTGATGCTGAGCTTGGTGCGTATGGTCTTCCAAAAGTAGCTTAGTAACTTGACATCCCGCTCCGACAAAAAGGTCCTTTCTACTCCATGCAACCGCAAGATTTCCCTACAAAAAATATTACCAATGTGTGAAGCATCGTCTATCTTATTGCATGGGATGAAATGTGCCATTTTTGAGAATCGGTCCACAACAACAAATACGGAATTCTTTCCATTTCTAGTCCTAGGAAAACCAAGCACGGAATCCATACTAATATCTTCCCATGGTTGATATGGAATTGGAAGTGGCATATGTAAACCATGAGATTGAGCTTTGGACTTAGCTTTGCGGCATGTAGGGCATTTGGTGGTGAAACGTGCCATGTCGTGGAACATCTTTGGCCAAAAGTACTTGAAGTAGAGTGTGGTGAAGGTCTTGTCGCGCCCAAAATGTCCCATGAGTCCACCTCCGTGAGCCTCTTGCAAAAGTAACAAACAAAGAGAAGACTCGGGTATACAAAGTTTGTTAGCTCGCATAAGGTAGTCGTCCTTGAGAAACAAGTGTGAGTATGACATTTTGCATAAGGATCTTTAATATCCTCAAAGCCAATAATATTTAACTCAAGTTGAGTAACAAGCATGCATATGCGGGAAAGAGCATTCACCACCACATTTTCCTTGCCCTTAATGTACTTGATCACATAAGGAAAAGACTTTGAAGCCACCTTAATGAGTGCATGAAGGCTTGGACGAAATATATAAGATGCCACTTCACAAATTTCGTCCATGGGCTATTATAGGTGCTACGGCACCTTATTATTGGGCCAGGCCCATGTAATTTCGAAATACATAAGTATAGGCTGTTTTTAGAGTCCGTATGTGTGTGGAAACAAAGTTAGGGTTGTTTTCAGACCCCTCCTACAATGGGTCATGAAATTCTCCCTACTCCTCCATATATACAACCCATAGGGCGTCGTTTAGACTTTGGGTTTTGTTTAGATTCAAAGTTCACCATAGCTGCAAATTCGCGTACTTCGTTTGTGTTCAACGACCAGACCAAGACATCATAGAACCCCATGTGATCAATAAATATTTCATCTTTTATTCGAAAAATCCAGATTGCAATTTCAGTTTCTTGCTTGTTCTTCATTTGTTTGCAGGAAATAGACCCTCGTGGTCAGGTTGACCGTGCTCCGGCGTGGTCAATATCTCTCGGAGTTGGTTTAGCGATTGCTAAGGCGCGACGTCCTCGCACATTCATAGTCGGATCGTCAAAGTCTACTCCACAAAAAAGATAGCCACCATGTCATCGGAAGACGGGACACCTTTTGCCTCTATCAAGTGGTATCGGATTTCCAGGTTGCTCGGTGAGATTTTACAGTTTTTCGTAGTTTAGATCAAGTTTGTTCTTCATACCTACAGTCCGCAAAAAAGCCAAAAAATAATTAGGGTTAGTTCATCATATCCGAACCAATCTGAGCCTCTGCATAATCTTTTTACGGTTTTGCTTTGTTGAATTTGCGGTTGCATCGTCGTGTCTAGTTGCTGGTCTTAGCGTCTAGTCCTTTAGAGTTTCGAGTTCTGTCACAGTTTGTCACGCCGCCGCCGCACCATCTTCATCGCTATTGCCATATACCACCACCACTGCCATATCCTACCAACTATCCACCACCAATCTGAGTTCTTTACATATTAGGTTTGTTTTCAAGATCCATCTAATTTCTGATTCGTATTCCCTTGCCTGAGTAGGTTTCGAAAAAAAAATCGGCCAGCTTTTAGGCCAAAATTTCGGCGATCCCCGGCCAGTTTTTAGGCCAAAAATCTAGAGACCCCCGGGCAGTTTTTAGGCCAAAAGTTCGACGATCGAAAATATTTGTTTTCTATCCTGTTTTTAGGTCCCAGGGAGCGTTTTGAGATACTCGCCATCATAGTGATTTTTGGTCGCATTTTTTCGTCGTCGCTGCCCTGATTTCCAAAAAAAGTCAAAACAATTTCATCCCTATCCTGTTATTTTTACTTGGGAAGAGTTTTGAGACACTCGCCATTAGAGTTATTTTTCACAAAAAAGAGCGCAAAAAAGAGCGAAAAATATTCCGGAGTGGGCTTTTCCCTTGTTCTTGTGCCGCCCCGTAATTTTCTTTGTGTTCTAGGCTCGCGTCTCTAGTATGGTCTAGCCTAGGACCAGCACAGTACCGTCGCTGAGCGTTTAATCAACTTTGCATCTCTTAATCGATTCCTGCTGACCCTTTTTGCTACCATATTATAAGCCTTCCCAGCTCCACATACATCTCGTCGATGTATGACTCTCCACAGTAATCACTCTATCCAAGCTTTGAGAGTTTTGACTACAACGGTTCCCAATCACCACCTGCTGCTTGGTAAGACCTGGTAAGAATTTGAGATTCTCTTGACGGATTTGTGACATTCCAGAACACCAAAGCCACTTCCTAGTAGTATATAGGATCATATTCTTGTGTTTTTATCTTGCTGCTAACCATGCCAGGATCACAAGCGGATGAGCTGGACTGGGAGAACATGACGAACAAGGAGCTCCATCATAAATTCCAGGAAATGTTGGGTCAACAGGTGGAAGACGTGATGGCTAGATTTGGCAAGGCATTAGCAAGGATTGATGACATTGAGAAGACAATTGACACCAAGTTTGATGCCAAGTTCGCTAAAGTGCTTGTGCGTCTACCTCCACCTCCTGCCTCTGCTACACCATTGCAACAACAACAACCACCTCCACATCATGAAACAGCCCTCTGCCGAGCGAGCCGTGTTCCTCTTGAGCCTAGCCAAGCTTCTGGTGTAGCTATTACTGCTGTTGATGATTCTGTGGCTCCTGCTGCTACGGAGGAGGAGGACGATTACGTGGGTGATTATGAGGATGAGGTTGATCGAAATCAGAACAACGTGCAACCAGCACCACCACCAGGTCATCCACATGCAAATAATCGCAATGGTAGGCCTGCAACACCACCTCAGGTGCGAGATCATGACCATCTTCCTAAATCCAAATTGAATATTCCACCATTCGAGGGTAGATATGTTCCTGATATATATCTTACTTGGGAGTTAGAAACTGAACAACATTTTACATGTTTACAATATCTCAAGGAAAGACGTGTTGCTGCTGCTGCTGTTCGTGCTTTCACTAGTTTTGCATGTGTTTGGTGGTCCGAACATTGTAGATTATATCCTATTCCACCTACTTGGGCTGCTTTGGAAACTGATATGCGTACTCGTTGGGTTCCACCATATTATCAACGTGAATTACTTCAGAAATTGCAGTCCTTGAGAGAAGGAAAAAATTCAGTAGAAGAATATTATCAGGAATTACAAACTGGCATGATTAGATGTGGTATTGTTGAGGAGAATGAAGCTATTCTTGGACGTTTTATGGGTGGATTAAATAGAGAGATTCAGACCATTCTGGAGTATATGGAGTATAATAATATCACTCGTTTATTCCATCTTGCTCATAAAGCTGAACGTGAAGTGCAGGATCGACATGCATTGGCGCGAACTAACTTTTCTGCTGGTCGACCTTCCTCATGGACACCGCGTGCATGCTCTAGTTCCACACATTCTACTCCACCGACACATCCATCAGCTGCCACCTCCAGCCATGATACAAAGAAGCAGGCACCACCACCACCATCTGCCAGGAGTACACCTTCCGGTTCCACACAGAGATCTTCTTCATCCATGGCATTAACAGGGCAAACACATGATATTATTTGTCGTCGTTTCAAGGGTGGAGGGCATTATGCGAGAGAATACCCATCTAAAGCGTGTAATGATTGCTACTAAGGATGGTGGGTATGAGTCCGCTAGTGACTATGATGAGGAGACTTTGGCTCTTATTACAAGTGAAGAACACGGTGGAGATGATTCTGATCAGGAGACGTAATACATGGCTGCTGAAGATGCTGACATGTATGAAAGTTTAGTTGCTCAACGTGTTTTGAGTGTGCAGGTCACAGAAGCTGAGCAAAATCAGAGGCATAATTTGTTCCATACAAAGAGAGTTGTGAAGGAACGTTCTATCCACGTGATCATAGATGGAGGGAGCTGCAACAACTTGGCTAGCATGGAGATGGTGGAGAAGCTCTCTCTCTCACCACAAGACCACATCCGCATCCTTACTACATCCAGTGGTTCAACAATAGTGGCAAAATTAAGGCAATACGTACTGTTCGTGTGCATTTTAGTATCGCCACATATGTTGATTTTGTTGATTGTGATGCGGTACCCATGCAAGCATGTTCCTTATTACTTGGTCGACCATAGAAATTCGATAAAATTTTTGTACACCATGGTAGAAACAATCACTATACTCTTGTTCATAAAGATAAACATAATACTTTTCTTCCTATGACTCCTGATTCCATTTTGAAAGATGGTACTAATCCAGCTAGTAAAGCAAAACAGGAGCAAAATAAGAGTGACAATCAGATAGTGGCAAAAGAATTTGAGCAACAAATGAAACCTAATAATAAACTATCTAGTGTTGTTTCTGAAATTAAATTGAAAAGAGGATGTTTACTTGACACCAAATCTGATATTGACGATCTAGATTGCAACAAATCTGTTTGCTATGCTTTTGTGTGCAAAGAGGCATTATTTTCCTTCGAGGACGTGCCTTCCTCTTGGCCTCCTGCTGTCACTAACATTTTGCAGGAGTTTGCTGAAGTCTTTGCACAAGACGTGCAACCGGGATTACCACCTATTCGAGGGATTGAGCATCAGATTGACTTAATTCCCGGTGCATCACTACCCAACCGTGCACCATACCGTACCAATCCAGAGGAGACAAAGGAGATTATGGGTCAAGTACAGGAGATGCTTGACAAAGGATTATATACGCGAATCTCTTAGTCCTTGTGTTGTTCCTATTATAATAGTGCCAAAAAAGGATGGTACGTCACGTATGTGTGTTGATTGCAGAGGCATTAAAAATATTACAATTCGTTATCGTCATCCTCTTCCTAGGCTAGATGATATGCTTGATGAATTGAGTGGCTCTACAATATTCTCCAAAGTTTACTGGGTAGTGGATACCATCAAATTCGTATTAAATTGGGAGATGAATGGAAAACAACAGTTAAAATATGTTGCTAATGCACCTAGTACTTTCATGAGATTAATGAGTGGATACCATCAAAGTTTGGATTATATGAGTGGTTAGTAATGCCTTTTTGGTTAACTAATCCACCTAGTACTTTCATGAGATTAATTAACGAAGTTTACGTTCTTTCATTGGACGATTTGTGGTAGTCTATTGTGATGATATACTGTTTATAGTAGATCTTTGGAGGAACATTTGGAACATTTATGAGTTGTTTTTATTGCTCTACGTGATGCACGTTTGTTTGGTAACCTTGGGAAGTGCACCTTTTGCACGGACCGAGTATATTTTCTTGGCTATGTTCTTACTCCACAGGGAATTGAAGTTGATAAAGCAAAGATTGAAGCTTTTGAGAGTTGGCTGCAGCCCAAAACAGTCACGCAAGTGAGGAGTTTTCTTGGCCTCATTTGGATTCTATAGGCGTTTTGTGTGAGATTTTAGCACCATTGTTGCACCTCTCAATGATCTTACAAAGAAGGAGGTGCCTTTTGTTTGGGGCACCGCACAGGAAGAAGCCTTCACGATATTGAAAGATAAGTTGACACATGCTCCTTTACTCCAACTTCCTGATTTTGATAAGACTTTTGAGCTTGAATGTGATGCTAATGGAATTGGATTAGGAGGTGTGTTATTACAAGATGGCAAACCTGTTGCATACTTTTCTGAAAAATCGAGGGGGGCTAGTCTGAACTACTCTACTTATGATAAAGAATTATATGCTCTTGATCGGACTTTAAAAACATTGGCAACATTATTTATGGCCTAAGGAATTTGTTATACATTCTCATCATGAATTTTTGAAACATATTAAAAGTCAAGCCAAACTGAATCGTAGACATGCTAAACGGGTTGAATTCATAGAGACTTTTCCTTATGTCATTAAACAAAAGAAGGGTAAGGAAAATGTTATTATTGATGCATCATCTCGTCGTTATACTATGCTTTCACAACTTGACTTTAGAATATTTGGTTTGGAGACCATCAAAGATCAATATGTGCATGATGCTGAATTTAAAGATGTATTACAGAATTGTAAAGAAGGGAGAACATGGAACAAGTTCGTCGTTAACAATGGATTTGTGTCCCATGCTAACAAGCTATGCGTTCCAGCTAGCTCCATTTGTCTTTTGTTGTTGCAGGAGGTGCATGCAGGTGGATTAATGGGACACTTTGGCGTGAAGAAGAGGGAGTATATACTTGCTACACATTTCTTTTGGCCAAAGATGAGACAGGATGTTGAGCATTTTGTTGCTCGCTGCACTACATGTCAAAAAGCTAAGTCATGACTCAATCCTCATTGTTTATATATGCCTTTGCATGTACCTAGTGTTCCTTGGGAGGATATATCTATGTACTTTGTTTTAGGTTTACCTCGAATAAAGAAGCGGAGGGATAGCATATTTGTTGTTGTGGATAGGTTCTCGAAAATGGCACCCTTTATACCATGTTATAAAAGTGATGATGTTGTTAATGTTGCTGATTTGTCCTTTCGTGAAATTATTCGCTTGCATGGTGTGCCGAATACTATTGTTTCATATCATGATACTAAATTTCTTAGCCACTTTTGGAGATGTTTATGGGCTAAGTTGCGGGCTAAACTGCTTTTTAGTACTACTTGTCACCCCCAAACGGATGGACAAAATGAAGTAGTCAATAGAACCTTGTCTACTATGCTTAGGGCTGTTTTGAAGAATAATAACAAAATGTGGGAAGAATTCTTGCCTCATATTGAATTTGCTTATAATCGTTCATTCCATTCTAATACTAAGATGTGCCCTTTTGTAATTGTGTATGGTTTCCTACCTCGTGCACCTATTGATTTGTTGCCTCTTCCATCTTCGGAGAAGTTAACTTTGATGCTAAACAACATGTTGAATTGATCTTAAAAATGCATGAGTTAACTAAGGTAGACAGTGAGCGTATGAATGCTAAATATAAACTTGCTGGAGATAAGGGTAGAAAACATATTGTGTCACTACTAGGTAAAACCTTATAAACAGAATCTTAGCAGCGGCGAGGTTTAAAACATATCGCTCTTGCTAATTAGCGATAGCGAGCTTACGAAGACCGCACTACTAATATCCCAGTAGCAGTAGCGCTCTAGGTGGAAAGAGCGCTACTACTACAATTGCCACGGCATTGCCTCCAGGCTTGATATAGTAGTAGCGCCCTTCTCCTGGATGCGCTACTACTAAAGTACTTAGTAGCAGCGTTTTTCTTCAACACTTGTTGTTGCTAAATATCATCCCCACTTGCAACTAATTAAGTTTAGTCCCATACTGCTAAGCGAACAAGGTGTTTACCACCTTAAATATGTTACTTCTCAAACTATCTCGAGCACTTGGTCTTCATTGAACTGTATGTGTAGGATTTGTGGCTGCAATATTAATCTTCACATGTGCCTATACAGCTACAGTGAGGATTCATGTTGACTATTTAGATTCTACACAAAAAGATTAATGATGACCAATGTATATTTCTGATGTTTTTACATGCTTAGCCTTAGCAGTAGCGTTTTTCCAGAAGAAAGTGCTACTGATATTGGGCTTAGCAGTAGCGCGCTCCCTGTACCCGCCCTACTTCTACAGCAAAAAAAACATGCGGCCCGGCCCCCCGCTCGCTCATCTCTCAGTCGTCCCCCTCCGCCCGACGCCGGTAGCTGCGGTTAGGGTTTCTCCTCCGCCACCGCGCACCACCGCCACCGCCGCCACAGGTAATGCTCCTCCCCCCTCTCGCCGCCCCTCTGCTGCTCCTCTACCCTCTCGCTGCCCACTCTGTCGCGTCCCGCGAGCTCTGGTCGGGTGCCTTTGGCCGACCACCCTCGATCTCCTCGCCGGCCGCTATCGTCGCACCCTCTCGTAGGAAAATCACCGGCCTTCCCGTCGTCAGCACCCCCGACCGAGGTCACCATGCCATCCCCCCTCCTCGTCAGCACCCCCGAGGGCTGCCCTAGCTAGATGCAGCGAGGGCTTAGGAATTTCATATGGATAACTAGATGGTTTTGTGTTTCTATAGTAAGTTATTTTTTGCAAAATGTAGGTGCCAATTTAGTTGAAATTCTTTGGTAGGTGGTACCGTGATCTGCTAGATATTGGTTTTGATACAAGTATTTAGTTTGCAATTGCTAAGTTAATCCCAATAAATTTGCCACTTGTTTTTTTAATCAGTTATCTTAGGCAATAGGGGCCAAATTAGATGAAATGTGTCTTGGTAGGTGGTACCTTGATTTGGTAGATATTTGTGAAAAGTTTGTTCGGGCGATGGGTGCCTTTGAAATGCTTTGGTAGGTGATACCTTGTCATCTTATATGCTACTAGATCTGATGATTATAATTTTCCATCAAATTGCTTCTCGCGGAAGAATCTCTTCATCTAGAGATATTGGTGATATATACACAAGATTTGGCATTTGTCTGCTAGCTATTGGTTCTATTCAAGAAGGTGTTAGTAAGCTAATTGAGAACTTGTTGGCTGTGAGTCTTGTTGGCTGATTTGGCAATTGCCTGCTAGCTGTTGGTTCTATTATAGAAGGTGTTAGTAAGTTAATTGAGAGCTTGTTGTTTACCTTTTGGGATCAGGTTCCACAATGAAAATATAACTGAAGAAGAACCAAAAATATCACATGCTACTGTTTTTCTTTCCTGTGAAGTGCATCGTTAATCCTTTGCTCATATTGCTTTAGGAAAATGGCGCCACCACCACAACCATGTCAACTGTGCAAGTCAAGGTGCGCCAGCAGCCTTGCAACTTGCAAGCTGTTCGGCATCTTCTTCCAGCCGAGTTTTTGTCATGCGGCGGTAAGAAATTATATGAAATGTAACAACTATTTTATTTTTAGTGTTGGCATTACTACATTGTGTCATTTTGCTTTTTTTCACAGACCGTCCCATGCAATGTGAGGTTGAAATTCAACAAGCTGACGGAGAATCTTGTGACATTTGAGGCTCTGAGGGCCGTACACTATGGAGGTCGAGAAAGGACGCAATATGTCGCAGATTGGAGGAGATTGATGGGCCCGTTTCCTCGCCCGCATGCGTCTTACTGGTGGTGAGTTGATCAGCTTCTCCTTGAGAGAAGAAAGACCCAAGCTGGCTGTCATTTATATCAACCTGGTGGAAGATGATGAAGATGACGAAGATAATGAAGATAATGAGGACCCACTTGATGAAGATGATGAGAACCCACTTCATGAAGCCATTGTAGCTCAAAGAATGAGGCTGAGTGAGGAGGAGGTGTGCAACCTATGGGACATAATTTCGCCACGTGATGACTTTGTCGGGGTGCCACTCGTGACCCGCCTGACAAGTACCATGGTCGATCGGCATGATATGGTATGTTATACTTACAAATGAAAATTACCGATGATATGCTTAGTGTAGAGTCCAATGATATGCTGTGTGGAATCTAGTCGATGATATGCTTTAGTGTAGAGTCCGATCACATGCTTATTAGTGTAGAATCCAGGGAACTATTAATAGTGTAGATAATCCATATATACTTATTAGTAGAATTCATGCTTAGTACAAATGTAGTAATCTTGTGTCTTTTGATTGTGTAGAAATCAATAGTTAATATAAATATATTTGCAAAAGTATGTGCGAGGCTATTTATTAATTGATATGTTTTTCTTATTCAGAAATTGCCAAAGAGCATATCTGTGAGTTGTGGTATCGAGCCTAATGAAGAAGTCTCGGCTGGACTACGCCTTACCGCAAGGGGCTCCGTCACCACCTGTACTTACTGCATGGACACGGACGGTCGCACACACTTAAACTCGGTTGGGTGGAAGAGATTCCTCGTTGGCAAGAATCATCGTATTGGACAGGCCATCCTAATTACTATCAGGAACACCCACCGCCCAGGCTTGAGGATGATGATCATCGTCGATATCATCTAGAACTAGATATGTGTGTGTGGCTATATCATCTAGAACTACATATGATGCTCGTCGTCGATATCATCTAGAACTACATATGATGATCGTTGTCGATAGCATCTAGAACTACATATGATGATCGTCGTCGATATCACCTAGTACTGCTTGAGGATGCATGTTGACTATATATAAAATTGTTATCTAGTACTCCCTCCGTTCCAAATTACTCGTCATGGTTTTAGTTCGAAATTGAACTAAAACCACGGCAATAATTTGAAACGGAGGGAGTACTACCCAATACTTATAATGCTTTATGAAATTGATATCTAGTAGTACCTAGTATCTCGGAAATTGCGCTTTATTGCAACTGAAATGGGGTAGGAAGCGGGGGACGGGGGGAATGATGAAAGTTATAAGCGGTAGCGAGGGCTAGGAAAGCGCTACAGCTAACTAATAGTAGCGCGTTCTGGAAAAGTGCTGCTGTTATAGTCAATAGTAGTAGCGCGGGTACAAACCACACTACTACTAACAGTTAGCTGTAGTGCCGTAGTAGTAGCGTGTAGCGACCCGACCTCAGACGGTCAAGTATCTGTGCTTCAGTGTCATCCCTGGATCGGTAATGCTGACACACACAATACTCGAATGGATTTACAACAGAGTAGCAATCACACACTTATTACATCAAATGCTCAAAAGAGAACTTATTACAATAAATATGCCTTGAGGCCATCTAAATAAGATAACAGCGGAAGGCTTGGAGGATAAAGTGAGTCCATCAACTCCAACGGCATAGCTGAGTGCATGACAAACGACCTACGACACCTTACTCGTCGTCTGAAAAGTCTGCTACATGATATGTTGCAGCCCGAAACGGGCCAGCACATGGAATATGCTGGCAATATAACACAGTAGAGCAATTAACAGATAAATGCTATCACTAGATGCATATATGGCTGGTGGAGGCTCTATGGTTATATTGTTTTTGCGAAAAGCCAATTTTTTCATACAACAAAGGAATATATTTTATTTAACTATCATGGTGGTTGAAACATCATTGAGAAGGTTCCTCCAACTCAATCCCAATAAAAGTAGTCATTATCATCCCACAAAATTAATTTAGAGTGATGAGATCAAATCAATAATTCAAGTACCAGATACTCAAGATGTCCATAACCGGGGACACGGCTAACCATGATTAGTTTATACACTCTGCAGAGGTTTGCACACTTTTCCCCACAAGACTCGATCTCCTCCGTTCAATTTCTTGCACTACATGGTGTTTGAGAAACGGATGACCGAGACACAGTCTTTCAGAAACATTAACTCTTTACTCTGGGTAGACAGTTACACCTACTTTCCCTCTACATCTACTAGCCTACCACTGAAAGAGGTCACGCAACATACCCAACTATGCCAGTGCCCCTAATGGCTTGTGGCTGCACACGGAAGTTTCAAGCATGAATAATCTTATATTCCCTTTGAGCCTGGGTGGCGGACCGTAGGATGATCACACGGGTACTCCGGGATATCCTAGGACAACACTGGATTCTCCAGGTGCCCACAAGCAATCCACCTAGAGGTGTATTAAAGTTGCCACCATAAGGTGAACCATTAATTAACAACTCACATCTGTCATGGATTCACTCAACCCCAATCCACGTCTATGAGCATAGCATGGAAATATAAGCATAACGTAGAAGTAACTCCCAGGGGTTTGATAATAAACAGGGAAATAGGTTCTACCTCATCATCTACTTCCCGAATACCCACATGTTAAGAGATCCTACTCATGCAATGTGTGAGGGTGGAACTAATGCATAAAAACTGGGTATGAAACGGGTATGATCAAAGTGTTACTTGCCTTGCTGACTATCCGCAAAACCTAGTGACTCGTAGTAGCAAGCTTCGCACTCCAGGAATTCTATCGTAAACAAACAAGAGAATACATAAGCAATCAAGCAAAGATGCACAGGTAAAACTCAAATAAGAAGATCTAACTAGAAAGTTCAACTGGAGAACTCCGGTTTGCAAAAAGAATCAAATCAAACGGAGCAACGAAACTCAAACTACGAAAGAAACAAGATCCCTTTACTAATCTGGACTAATGTCAAATTTTACAGTACCAAAATCTTGTTCAAGTTGGTTAAACAGAAAGAGAACTTCAAGACGAAGATATAGGCTCTTGTTTCACCTGATTTGGATAAACGAGCAAAAATATAAACTAAATGTGGCGACCGGTTTTCCGGGAATTAATTTCCAGAAAATGGCCGTCGTGCTCACTGACCCAGGATTATCAAGTTGGTGATGAGGCATCAACTTGATACAGAACTTCCAAGCAAAAAAAAATACAAATTATGTAGCACAAGACCATTCTAGCCTGTGAGTACATCAAATGGTTTCTAGTGGTTGATGGCGGAAGCGGTTTGTGGATCATCAGTGTCTATGGGACTCCATTTCCCACGGGAACGGTGACCAGGTTAAATCCTATCTTGTGAGGCTGCTATAAACCGCTGCTTAGCTCAGGGCTATCTCTGCAACGTTCCTCTCCATGCAAGAAATCTGGCCAAGACAATAGCCAGGGACAAGCCAGTGAGTAATTTGAATGTACTCGCAAACATTATGAACACTGGAATAATATAAATCAAGTACTTATATAGTCCATGATAAAGTCGTTAGTCATAAATAAGAGTCTTCTATGCATGCGAGCAGGTGGTTATATGCGACATGAATGTGCAACAACGGAGTGTAAATAAAATGTCACGATCGGCCCCGAAATGGCGACACCACATAGAGGGCTTATAAAAGAAAATAAAAACAAACCATGCCACGATCGAGTGCGGCGACACCACATAGAGGGCTTATAAAAGGAAATAAAAACAAACAATGCCACAGTCGGGCGTCTTAGCGACACCACATAAAGGGCTTATAAAGGAAATATTCCCGATGAATATCCCGGAGGTAGAACCATCCCAGATATACTCGATAATTCAAATAATGTAACGGGTTAGTCCATAACAGAGATAATGATCGTGGGGTCAGTCCATACAGATATAATGATCATGAGGTTAGTCCATAACAGAAATAATAACCATAGTCCTCACAAGTCACTAGTCGGCATCCGAGCTTATATTAACCGCTTCTCCTCCGAAGACCGACGCTAGGACCAACCATTGACCCATCCCAGACTATAATCCTTAACCATGGACGCGGCTTTACGAATAGGTTTGATCTCTGCAGAGGGTGTACTCTTTTACCCACGAGTAACGGATTCCTTTAGTCCATCAGACTAATTCCGTCTATGGTCTTTTAATTGAAAACACACCTGACTTGCACACACCAGCTTAACTTACTGGTGTCAGGAATCACCCACGACACTTGTTAAGCAAAACTCTAAGTGGGGAGGCTACACACTCGCGTTGCATGGGTTCAAATTTATATCGCGCTCTAAGGGGTGGCCTCCCTCTCGGTCTCAACCGGAAACACCCATGCCCCGGACAGGATGGCATGCCTACGGTTACAACGGTATCTTCCACCGTGGCCTCTACATGCAGTGTGTGTGCTTGAAATGGGTTGACGACTTTATCGAACTGTGCAAATACCCTACTGCGGCGGGGAGAAGTAGTAGTACAAGGCTAGTATGGGGAATTCTTTGGATCAGGACTCGACCTATGGTCGACTCAGGAGGTTTATAAATTCCTGCATAACATGTATAACAAAATATTCCAACCAATAAAATCAACACTCATTATACCTTACCATACCATATCGGGACATCACCGTCTCCGGCGAAGAAGATCGGCAACAAACTCATGCCTACCCAAGGCAGGGGTTTTCCCGGATTCCATACCGGTATGCATGCAAGGCACATGAGGATGATTTCCATCACATGTATATTCATTCCCAACAGCAAGAAGATCACTAATATGCATCCATGCAAATGATCATATCACATGAAATAACGAGCTCTTCGAAATGAGGTGGTGTTATAGACGTGTCGAATAACACACCAAAATTATTATGCCGGGGTTCAGAATGCTTGCCTTCAAGGTGTGGTAAGGCAGGATGTACTCCAAAACTTTTGAAAGTTTTCTCTCCACTCTTCAAAATCCTATTAAAATATAATTGAATTAACACACAAATTTAAAACAGCACAAAAGGTTGTCTTGAAATTTTTTCAAATAAATCTTAAAATAAACTAGATCAAATTTGAGAGAGGTAGGAAAAAGAATCAACTCCTTTGGAGTTGTATTTAAAAAGTTATAGAGAGTCAAAGTTTTGGTCGAGAATCGACATTTAAATTAAAACAGAAAAAGAAAAACGTTTCGAACTGACCACGTCGAAGGCGTATTCTGGAAAATACGTTTCCACTTATCCCGCGTGGACCACGCGGGGGTGTCGCTGACAGTGGGGTCCAGGTGGCCCACTAGTCAGGTTTGACTAGTCGACCTCCCTCCCCTTCCTCGGCCCCGAGCGGAGAGGGACTCAGCTGACAGCCGGCGAACGGGACGGCGCCGTTCGATAACGGAGGCCATCCGCCGCTCAAGGATCGAGACGGTCACTCGGTGGGCGCCACGGTCTCGGGTGGGCGTAGTTGCCGGGCGGCGAAGCCAGCGTGACGGTGGCCGGGCAAAGTGATTTTTTCTCACAAGCGAAGTCCCGATCAAAATCGAGGTGGGGGATGGATTCACTAGGGGAGAGGGAGTTCTGGTGAAGAGAGTGGAGAGGGGAGGCCATGGTGGCGCCGGAATGGCGGGGCGATGGCGGCGTGCTGCGGTTGCGGAGATGGAGAAGAAGACCTCCCGGGTCGATTGCGAGCTAGGGAAGCGCCCGATGGGGTGGCTCTGAGGTTACTGCGTGCTTGAGGGGCCAGACTCGGGGCTTCCTTAAATAGGCGAAGTCAGGGTGGTTCCTTGGCGGTCATGGATAAGGTCGCCGGCATCGCTCTTCTCGTAGCTTGGGCGACGTGTGCTATAGGAGATGCTTGCGGATGAGCTCGCGCTGCTCGAGGGCAGGTGGCGGCGCCGGGCGCTTTGGGCGGCACCGACCTGGCCGAGACGCTGCAGACGCCGGGCGTGCCACCAAGGCTCTGACAGCCAGTCTTTGTCAGAGGGGCACCAGGGGCTGCTTGGCGTGATGCGGGGAGAAGGGTAGTGAGTGGCGTGGCTCTGCAGGGCGTGCAGAAAACAGGGGCGCGACGCGTCGGCTCGGGCGCGGCACGTGCAAAACGCGTGCTCTGCTCGCGCCCAGAGCACGCTCACCAGGTGCTCGGCGGAATGCCAGTGCATGCCACAAAGCTTGGATGAGGCTGGTACTTAGCAGACCTAGGTGAGGAGTAGCTGGGAGTTCAGTGGACATGCTAGTTCGTCCAGAGGTGCAAGTTCACAGTGCAATGACAAAAGTCATGCCAAAGCTGTTCATGAACTCAAGGTGTTTCACAAAATGCCATAGGCACCTAGGTAGCTCTTGGTGTGGCCAAAACTTCCGTGAGTCACGGTCTCTTTAGATGCATAAGAGGGTGGTGAGGTTAGTTTGTCCAAAGCACAAACTTGCTAGTGCAAGTTTTGCAAAACTTCAGTGCAGACAGGAGATAAATGGTATCATTACATGGACCAAAAAATGATCCAATGGGTGCATGCTCCTGGACTTAGGGGTTTGGCGGGGAGGACAATAAGCGGGAAAAAGAATCAAGGATAAAGGAGCAACTAAAAATGTGGTTGTCTGTACAAATCCTCTAGTTGGACCCGAGAATAGACAAGAGGTTGGTTCACTCAATTTTTCCAAAGAACATCATTAGGTTATTGCATAAAGTAGAATAGTATGCTCCTACTGACATCCCAAAATTTTGCTAGAAGTTTTAAAGAAATATTTAAATAAGTTGTAGTGCAAAACTGCCTACTGGTCCAGATTTGAAAATATGGTGTAGGGCTCAAAATATCCAAAGAATGAAGTATCTTTTTGCAGAAAAGTGATTTAAAAACATCACATGACATCCCCAAATTTTGGTAGGATTTTTGAATGAATTTATAAGAGGGTTGTAGTTCAAAAAGGACCATAAAAATCATGGGAAACCATTTTTCAAGATAGTCAAGATTATTAGGAATAAATTATGTAATTAATTCCTCTGAATAAAGAAAAGTTTTTCTTGAGAGGATACACAAGTCCAATGACATATTTGAAAAGTTTTCTTTGAAGGAAACAACTCCATGATAAATAGGAAGAAAAGTTTAAAAAAATCAAAAGGGAGCCCAGGAAGGCAAAAGTTTTAAATCCTGGTAAAATTTTAAAGTAACAAAATAAGGTTAAAATTTTGGGGTGTCACAACACTACCCCCTTAAGAAAAAAAATCTAGATCCTCGAGATTTGCTAAAACTGTTTTAACAAAAAGCAAGCATTAAAACAAATGCGGCTACAGTGAGAGGGCAATAAGTGGTGCAAAAATACAGTGTGGGACACTGGCATGGCGTGGAGAAACCCACGGTTTGGGGCAAAAATCGAGAGATTTCTATGCCAGATATAAATTTAGAATAAATTCTAAATTTAAAATATAATTGGTCGTGCCGGAAACCTGATGCTCCCTCCGGGCAGCAGGTGGACCCGGGCCCTTGTCGGGCCTCTTCTCCTTCCTCCGGCTCTTTCTTCTTCCTTTCTCCCTTACGCTTTCAAGCTTTCTCCTGGCGATGTCTAGCAGCGTAGGGTATCTAGGCCGTACTGCGGTAGGTCTTGGCGTGCTAGCTGCCGGGTGCTGGCGTGCACTCACCTCGCGAAAGCCGCTTGTCGGCACTGCTTCATGATTCGCCTCGAACACCGGGCGTGATCGGGCGATTTAGCGGCGCTAGTGGACCTTGCCCACCGTACACCAATCTCGAACTATACCACGACCGGAGTGATCCTTCCTTCTTCCTCACACCTGGCCTCGCTCCTCCTTCTCCTTCCTTCTCCTCTGTTTCCGTTTGTCGAAGCTCAAGGCGAGGCTCTAATGGCGGCGGCGGTGCCGGACTGGTACGTGATCCTGTTGTGCAGGGGGTTGGCAGCGGTGTTGGGGCTCTCCGTGCTCCTGTGCGCGATGATCCTCGATGATCGTCGCGATGCTGCTGCTCGTGTGTTGGCTCTCTGCGGTGGTGGTGATCACGAGGAGTAGGTGGGGTGTGTCGGTGTTGTTGTTGTTCCGAGGTACTCGAGTTGATGTAACCTTGTTGCAAAGCTTTGCAAGTAGTGTATATGTTCGAATGATTATGGTTGTGAGTGCATTTGCCGTGGGCGCTGTGTGAAATAAAATAATCCACGTCGTGAGAAGGTGTAAATGCAGCATCTCAGGGAAAATAAATCTCACTCCAGGATTTTTCGCGAGAGAAACAGTAATACATTAGAGTCGAACCGCAACAAAACTACTCACAATATTAGAAACTAAAAGATTTACTTGCTGTGCAAACTCGGGGTGCCATGCATAAGTTACAACTTATAAATAATTGATGCAATAATTAAACACAGCAGCGACGACTATAATGCAAACGGTAACTGGGCGGGGTCCCGAGAAAATGTCTCTGCATCTTTGGGATACACTCTTCTTCTATTGGGGAAAGTGGATTGACGATCGATGAATGCGTCTTTCTGGTCGGACCTCGATGATTCGCGATGGCGATGCGAGGATTTAAATCATGAGGCTCGGAGATACCCCATCACACGTTGGGTTACACGCTCTTGGCGATGACGTCTTGGGCAAGGTTGGCCGGACTGGGTCTCTCTCAATTAAATCACCGGGAAAGATGTTACTCCTCAGGTACCGCGGCTCGAAAATAATAATACCCTCGTTGGCTGGCATAGGATACCGCGAATCGAAGTGACAAAGCGCTTCAGACGCAGCAGCTTCTACTGACCATATGTGGGGTCGGCATAGATTTCCCATGAAGGAGACCTCTGTTGGGTCTTGGTTTGGGTTCTGGGAGGAATGTGTCTGCTGCCCGGTATCTCGAGGTGGAAGGAGTGATTCTTGTTTTGAACAGCTTTCGTCTTTGGGGTGGCTAGATAAGCGCCCATGGTACTGCAGATAAAATCCCACAATATCTTGACAAAACTACCCGGGGTTGCATCTGGAGTTCTCAGATAGATACTAGGGCTCGGCATGGCAAGAAATGGTTGTGAGGGTGGTACACAAGGTGAGGGGTGCTTGGCAAGGTCACGCGGCGGCCTATTTATAGCACCGGAGTTGGGGCATTTTACCGTGGTGAAAGGTAATGAATTTGCCCGCTCAGCTCCAAAGGGTCGGGTCAAAGCTACGGATACATATCTCACCAAAGTGACGTATCACTGTGGGGGTTGTCGGGGTGGTTATTGGTAGCTGCGCCAAGGATTAGCAAAAATATACATTGTATGTTGACATATCTGGGCAAGGCTACTATTCAAAACAGAGACGGCAATGACAGCTGCGCTTATTTACAAGGTCACATGATTACAACGCGGGGATATACTGGGACTCGACACTACTTGAGTGACTTAGTCTACCTCGTTTACATCCAAGCGGGCGTGCCTTGTGGATGTCGAGGTTCCTCCACGGGTCTCACCGTTCCTCCACGGGTCTCACCGTCGGAATTAGCTGGAGAGGGTTGAGGAGCTGCAGGCTCGGGGTAGTGATGATGACCATCGCGGGGATTGTTGGCCACAACCCCGTTGGAGTGTGTGCTCCCAAGAGGCGGCAAACACTTAAGGGTCATCAAAGCACCTTGGTTGTGGTCAATGGGGCTGACCTCGGGGTCTCGATCGGGTGTCCGAACAGCATGATTTGGGCTGTCGGCGTTGGGCTCGTTCTCTTCTCTTGCCGGGCTCGGCGAACCAGCTCTCCACGAGCTGCGATCGAGATCAATGGTGATTTGATCGAGCAGTTCCTCTAGTGCACCTACATAGCGCACTAGGTGCAACAATGCAGGATCTGTCTACGTGATCTCCGTTGGCAACTTGGGGTGGTCTACCATACCCTTCACGTCTACGGGAAGTAGTGGAGCAAGTGACGATTAACTCCACGGGCGACAAGTGCGGAGATGAACTATAGCCTCTCGAGCAGCTAGTTGGATGGCTTGTGGCTCAAAGGAAGTTGTTCTTCGGTGAACCTCAGAGGGCCGTTCTGGCGATAGAGCCCCTACCGTAGATGTGTACAAGTGGCTCCGAAATTGACGGCTCCCACCGCTCATGGGTCCTTGGTACACAACAGATTCTGGAGGCTCTTCTAACGCATAGGCACGGCGGGTGAGGTTTGCGAGTATGGTCACAAAGCCTCAAAGGTTGGTTGTTGTGGTCTCATTGTGCACAGCCAGGGGGCGAACATTGTGGCTCGGTTTGGGGTAGCGGGCCATCTTTGTCTTTGGGTTGGGGCTAGCGTGCCCTTTTTATAGTAAAAGGACGGAGTCTTCCTTCATACGTTCTGAATGAGACAACTTAGGTGCTGGTCACCGGCCTTGAAATCGTGGGCTAGATTGATAGGTTGAGCAATCGATCGCCAAAAGTGTCGAGGTCCTTTGTGTGGCTATCTTGCACGAGAAGCTTGGCTAGGGTTCGGTTGTAATGCAGTGGGTTGGTTTGCCTAAGTTTATTGACTTGGCTAAGATAGGATTAGCCAATGGTCGACTAGCTCGATACCAAGTCTGTGGCGACCGGTTTTCCAGAATTAATTTCGAAAAATGGCCGTCGTGCTCACCAAACCCAGGATTCTGTTAGGCGATGAGGCATCAACTTGTCTGAGAACTTCCAAGCAAAAAAAATACAAATTATGTAGCACAAGACCATTCTAGCCTGTGAGTACATCAAATGGTTTCTAGTGGTTGATGGCGGAAGCGGTTTGTGGATCATCAGTGTCTATGGGACTCCATTTCCCACGGGAACAGCTGGCTAGGTTAACTCCTATCTTCGCGAGGCTGCTATTGTCATTGCTTAGCTTCGGGGCTGTCTCCGCAACGTTCCTCTCCATGCAAGAAATCTGGCCAAGACAATAGCCAGGGACAAGCCAGTGAGTACTTTGAATGTACTCGCAAACATTATGAACACTTGGAATAATATAAATCAGAAATCTTGATATAGTCCATGATCACGTCGTTAGTCATAAATAAGAGTCTTCTATGCATGCGAAAGCATGTGATTATATCACATATGAATGTGCAACAATGGAGTGTAAATAAAATGCCACGATCGAGGCGTCTGGCGACACCACATAGAGGGCTTATAAAGAAAATAAAAAGCAGACCATGCCACAGTCCGGCGTCTGAGCGACACCACATAGAGAGCTTATAAAAGGAAATAAAAACAAACAATGCCACAGTCGGGCGTCTTAGCGACACCACATAAAGGGCTTATAGAAGAAAGTAAAACAAACAATGCCACAGTCGGGCGTCTTAGCGACACCACATAAAGGGCTTATAAAAGGAAATAAAACAAACAATGCCACGATTAGGCGTCGGCGACACCACATAAAGGGCTTATAGAAGAAAATAAAACAAACAATGCCACAGTCGGGCGTCTTAGCGACACCACATAAAGGGCTTATTAAGGAAATATTCCCGATGAATATCCCGGAGGTAGAACCATCCCAGAGATACTCGATAATTCAAATAATGTAACGGGTTAGTCCATAACAGAGATAATGATCGTGGGGTCAGTCCATACAGATATAATGATCATGGGGTTAGTCCATAACAGAAATAATAACCATGGTCCTCACAAGTCACTAGTCGGTATCCGAGTTTATAATAACCGCTTCTCCTCCGAAGACCGACGCTAGGACCAACCCTTGACCCATCCCACTGTAATCCTTAACCATGGACGGCGGCTTTACGAATAGGTTTAATCTCTGCAGAGGGTGTACTCTTTTACCCACGATAGCAGATTCCTTTAGTCCATCGGACTAATTACATCTCTGATCTTTTAATTGAAAACACACCTGACTTGCACACACCAGCTTAACTTACCGGTGTCAGGAATCACCCACGACACTTGTTAAGCAAAACTCTAAGTGGGGAGGCTACAACCTCGCGTAGCATGGGATCAAATTTATATCGCGCGCTCTAAGGGGTGGCCTCCCCTCTCAGTCTCAACCGGAAACACCCATGCTCCCGAACCTGATGGCATGCCTACCGGTTACAACCAAAGTATCTTCCACCGTGGCCTCTACATGCAGACGGTGTGTGTGCTTGAAAGGGGTTGATGACTTACCGAACCGTACCCTACCTGCGGCAGGGACAAGTAGTAGTACAAGGCAAGTATGGGAGTTACTGGAACAGGACTCGACCTACGGTCGACTCAGGAGGTTCATAAATTCCCTACATAACATGTATAACAAAAATATTCCAACCAATAAAATCAACACTCATTATACCTTACCATACCATACCGGACATCACCGTCCAGGACGGAGATCGGCGACAAACTCATGCCTACCCAAGGCAGGGGTTTTCCCAGTTCCTTACGGTATGCATGCAAGGCACATGAGGATGATTTCCATCACATGTATATTCATTCCCAACAGCAAGAAGATCACTAATATGCATCCATGCAAATGATCATATCACTTGAAATAACGAGCTCTTTGAAATGAGGTGGTGTTATAGACGTGTCGAATAACACAGCAAAATTATTATGCCGGGGTTCAGATTGCTTGCCTTCAAGGTGTGGTAAGGCAGGGTGTACTCCAAAACTTTTGAAAGTTTTCTCTCCTCTCTTCAAAATCCTATTAAAATATAATTGAATTAACACACAAATTTAAAACAGCACAAAAAGTTGTCTTGAAATTTTTTCAAATAAATCTTAAAATAAACTAGATCAAATTTGAGAGAGGTAGGAAAAAGAATCAACTCATTTGGAGTTGTATTTAAAAAGTTATAGACAGTCAAAGTTTTGGTCAAAATCTGACATTTAAATTAAAACAGAAAAAGAAAAACGTTTCGAACTGACCACGTCGAAGGCGTATTCTGGAAAATACATTTCCACTTATCCCGCGTGGACCACGCTGGGTGTCGGCAACGATGGGGTCTGGTGGCCTACTAGTGAGGTTTGACTAGTCGACCTCCTTCCCTTCCTCCGCCCGGCGGAGGCGGGATTCCTGGCGATGCTGGCCCGGCCGAGGCAGCGGCGCCGTTCGAGAAACGGAGGCCATCTCGGGCTCGAGGATCGAGGCGGTCACCCGGTGGGCACTACGGTCTCTGGGGTGGGCGTAGCTGCGTGGCGAGCTTCGCGTGAGACGGTGGCCGTTGGGCAAAGTGATTTTTCTCCCGCGGGGAGTCCCGACAAAAATCAAGCAGGGAGATGGATTCACTAGGGGGAGAGGGAGTTCCTGGTGAAGATAGTGGAGAGGAGGCCTGAGTGGCGCCCGGAATGGCCGGGGCAGTGGCAGCGGCTGCGGTTGCCGGTGATGGAGAAGAAGACCTCCCCGGGTCGATTGCGAGCTAGGGAAGCGCCGGGGAGGCTGAGGTTACTGCGTCATTGAGGGACGGCTCGGGGCTTCCTTAAATAAGCGAGTCAGGCGGTTTCGCGGCGGCCGGATAAGGTTGTCGTGACCGTCTTTACTGTAGCTTGGGCGGCGTGGCGGCGTGTGCTATAGGACATGCTTGGATGAGCTCATGGCCGCTCAAGGGGCAGGTGGCGGGCGCTGACAAGCGGCTTGGGCAGCACCGACGACCGAGACGCTGTATGGACGTCGGCGTGCCGCCAAGGGCTCGACGGCGGTGCTGAGGGCACCAGGGGCTGCTTTCGGCGTGATGCGGGAGAAGGGTAGTGAGTGGCGTGGCTCTGCAGGCGTCTAGAAAGCGAGCGCGTGACGCGTCTTTCGAGCGTGACGCGTGCAAAGCAGCGATGCTCTGCTCGGCGCCCAGAGCACGCTCACTGTGTGCTTTCGGAGTGCAGTGCATGCCACAAAGCTTGGATGAGGCTGGTACTTAGCAGACCTAGGTGAGGAGTAGCTGGGAGTTCAGTGGACATGCTAGTTTGTCTAGAGGTGCAAGTTCACAGTGCAATGACAAAAGTCATGCCAAAGCTGTTCATGAACTCAAGGTGTTTGACAAAATGCCATAGGCACCTAAGTAGCTCTTGGTGTGGCCAAAACTTCCAGAATGGGGTCTCTTTAGATGCATAAGAGGGTGGTGAGGTTGGTTTGTCCAAAGCACAAACTTGCTAGTGCAAGTTTTGCAAAACTTCAATTCTGGACAGGAGATAAATGGTATCATTACATGGACCAAAAATGATCCAATGGGTGCATGCTCCTGGACTTAGGGGTTTGGCAGGGAGGACAATAAGTAGGAAAAAGAATCAAGGATAAAGGAGCAACTAAAAATGTGGTTGCTTTGTACAAATCCTCTAGTTGGACCAGAATAGAAAAGAGGTTGGTTCACTCAATTTTTCCAAAGAACATCATTAGGTTATTGCATAAAGTGGAATAGTATGCTCCTACTGACATCCCAAAATTTTGCTAGAAGTTCTAAAGAAATATTTAAATAAGTTGTAGTGCAAAACTGCCTACTGGTCCAGATTTGAAAATATGGTGTAGGGCTCAAAATATCCAAAGAATGAAGTATCTTTTTGCAGAAAAGTGATTTAAAAACATCACATGACATCCCCAAATTTTGGTAGGATTTTTGAATGAATTTATAAGAGGGATGTAGTTCAAAAAGGACCATAAAAATCATGGGAAACCATTTTTCAAGATAGTCAAGATTATTAGGAATAAATTATGTAATTAATTCCTCTGAATAAAGAAAAGTTTTTCTTGAGAGGATACACAAGTCCAATAACATATTTGAAAAGTTTTCACCAAGGAAACAACTCCATGATAAATCGGAAGAAAAGTTTAAAAAATCAAAAAGGGAGCCGGTAGGCAAAAGTTTTAAATCTGGTAAAATTTTAAAGTAACAAAATAAGGTAAAAATTTTGGTGTGTCACAACACTACCCCCCTTAAGAAAAAAAAATCTCGTCCTCGAGATTTGCTAAGAGCTGTTTTAACAAAAAGCAAGCATTAAAAAAACTAGATCTAGGGTTAAAAAAACCCGGCAGTAATCAAAAAAAACAACAGCAATGGCGGCGGGCGGCTACCTCAGCGAGGCTCGTGGCGACTCCGGTGGCGGTCGGTTGTGGCGGCGCGGAGGACTATGGGTTGCTCCTCAAGCGGCGGCGGCGAATTTGGCGGCAATGCCGGGTCAAGTGTGGCGCGTGGATCGGATCTTGGAGGCGGCGCTGGCTAGGGTATGGGGCGACGGGCGGCTGGCAGCTTGGTGGGCTTGGGCCTCGGGGCGGCCGGCTTATAAAGCCTGCCGTGGCAGGAGTCCGGGTCGGTTACGGCCCATTAGGTTGGTGCAACTTTAAAAAAAAACTGACACGGAAAAACAAATAAAAGAAATACTAAACGGAGTCCAAAAATCCTGAAACAAAATTTCAAGGTCCTCTAATAATATTGCGGACAAATTGAACATTTCTTTGGGCCTCTAACTAAATTTTGAAAAATGCATATTTTTCCTAATTCAAATACAATCTCAATAAAAGTCCAAAAATATTGTTTATTTGATTTTAATATTTTTCCTCCAATATTACCTTTATTTTGGAGAAGTCATATTATCACCTCTCTTATATTTTAATATGAAATATTTTCGGAGGGAAAAATAATTAAAACAAAAGTGATCCTTATTTCGATATTTGATAAAATTCAAATATGAAAAACGTGAAATCCCCAACTCTCCCCGTGGGTCCTTGAGTTGCTTAGAATTTCGAGGATCGCAAAGCAACAATGCAGTAAAAATATGGTATGCATGAATGACCTATGTATAACATTCCAAATTGAAAATTTGGGATGTTACAAACCTACCCCCCTTAAGATGAATCTCGTCCTCGAGATTCGGTTTAGCTAGAAAATAGGTGTGGGTGGTCTTTGCGTAGGTCATCCTCTCGTTCACAGGTTGTTTCATCCTTGGTATGGTGGCTCCACTGAAATTTGCAAAACTTGATAACCTTGCTGTGAGTAACTCGGCTGGCAAACTCGAGAATCCTGACAGGTTTCTCCTCATATGTCAAATCACTATCTAACTGAATTGCTTCCAGGGGCACTGTGTCTCTCAGAGGAATATCGGCCATCTCTGCATGGCACTTCTTTAACTGGGAAACGTGAAACACATCAGGAACTCCTGACAGTCCTTCGGGTAACTCCAACTTGTAGGCACCTCTCGCATGCGTTCCAAAACTCGGTATGGTCCTACAAATCTCAGGGCTAACTTTCCCTTAACTCCAAAACGTTTAACTCTTTCAGTGGTGACACATAGAGATACGCTCTGTCTCCAATTTCTGTCTGGACTGAGCTACCTCCAGTCTATCTCGAATCAGCTTAACCTTCTCTTCCGACTCTTTAATCAAATCTGGTCCAAACAACTGACGGTCTCCAACTTCATCCCACGTCAACTGTGTTCGGCATCTTCTTCCATACAAGGCTTCGAATGGTTCAATCTTCAAACTGGCCTGGTAGCTATTGTTGTACGAGAATTCTGCATAGGGCAAGTTGTCATCCCAACTAGATCCATAATCTAGTGCACAAGCTCTCAACATGTCCTCCAGAATCTGATTGACTCTCTCACATACGCCCATACATACGTGGATTAAAGGTCGCTGACCGAACTCTAGCCTGGTACCCAAAGTGCAGTGCAAGCTGGTGCCAAAACTTTGAAGTAAACTGTGTTCATCTATCTGATACGATGGTCCTCGGTACTCCGTGCAGACATACGATCCTGGTCATATATATCTTGGCCAAGTTTGCACTTGTATAAGTAGTATTCACTAGGATAAAGTGAGCTACTTTAGTCAAGCGATCCACTACTACCCAGATAGAATCATATCCTAATCGGGTCCTGGGTAATCCGGTGATGAAATCCATGCCAAGCTTGTCCCACTTCCATTCGGGTATCGGCATAGGCTGCAGTAATCCTGCTGTCTTCTGATGTTCGGCCTTCACTCTCTGACATACGTCACATACAGCTACATACTCAGCAATGTCTTTCTTCATACCAGTCCACCAGAAATGCTTCTTCAAATCCAAATACATCTTGGTGTTTCCGGGGTGTATCGAGTATTGCGAGTCATGAGCTTCCTGTAGTATCAGCTTCCTGATCTCTGAATTATTGGGCACATATACACGGTCCTCAAACCACAAGGTGTCGTGCTCATCCTCACGAAAACCTTTGGCTTTTCCTTCACCTATCTTCTCCTTTATCTCGGCAATTTCTTGGTCATCCTTCTGAGCTTCTCGAATCTTTCCCAATAACGTTGATTGAACCTCTAATGCTGCAACAAAACCTCTAGGGACGATCTCCAAACGAAGCTCCCTGAGATCTTACGCTAACTCCTTTGGCAATCCTCCGCTTACGAGGTATTGACATAACTCTTCCGGCTCAAAGCATCTGCTACGACATTGGCCTTTCCTGGATGATAGTGCAACTTCATATGGTAATCCTTTATGAGCTCCAACCATCTCCTCTGCCTGAGGTTCAACTCCTTCTGAGTAAAAATGTACTTGAAACTCTTGTGACCCATGTACACATCACAACGGTTTCCAATAAGATAATGTCTCCAGGTCTTGAGCGCATGCACTACAGCTGCTAACTCCAAATCATGTGTGGCATAATTCAACTCATGCGGTCGAAGTTGACATGAGGCATACGAAACAACTCTTCTGTCTTGCATAAGTACTCCTCCAAGTTCTAAGCAAGAGGCGTCGCAATACACTTCGAAATCCTTGCTTATATCCGGCAGAATCAGCACTGGAGGTGTAGTCAAACGTTTCTTCAAATCCTGGAAACTTGCTTCACATTCTTCAGTCCAATGGAACTTGGTGTCCTTCTTCAACAATGTCGTCATGGGCTTCGCAATCTTTGGAAAATTCTCAATGAATCTCTGATAGTATCCCTGGAGTCCAAGAAAACAGCGGATCTCTCCAACTGATGTGGGTGCCAACCACTTAGTGACTGACTGGACCTTGGTAGGATCCACTGCTATACCTTCTCCTAATATAACATGTCCAAGAAATCCAACTTCCTTCAACCAAAACTCACATTTGCTGAACTTGGCATATAACTGATGTTCCCTGAGCTTCTCGAGAACTTAGCGTAAATGTTCCATGTGTTCCTCTTCATTCTTCGAGTATACCAAGATATCATCAATGAACACCACTACCAACTTATCCAAGAACTCCATGAATACCTTGTTCATCATGCTCATAAAATAGGAAGGGGCGTTAGTCAATCCAAATGACATAACCGTATACTCATATAGCCCATACCTTGTGGTGAAAGCTGTCTTAGGTATGTCCTTTTCTCGAATCTCCAGCTGGTGATATCCTGATCGCAGATCGATCTTCAAAAACACTTTAGCTCCTGAATTGTACTTCCCTTGTCCGTACTTCCTTTTGCAGCTCTCAATACATGTTGCTTTGCTTCATCTTCATAGTCATCGTCCACCGCCATCGGGTCGGAGTCAATTATGCGTCTATGATGTTGTAGTCTTCAGAAGGAATCTCCTTGGGTTCATCTTCTTCTCCTCCTAGAGCGGGGTCTCCCATAAAAAGTCCTAGCTTCCTTGTCATGTCGTCATTCTTCTCCACGAGTATCATCATTTCCTCCTCATATCCATCGCGTGTAGACTTGAGTTCCTCTTCTAGTTCTGTGATCCAGGTCATCGCCTTCTTCAAATCTATCATGCTTGCGCACATCTGGTTCTCCTGGCGTCGAATGTGTTGGTTTAACTCCTGGATGAAAGCTGCAATGGACCTGTCCTTGCTTGTGCTGATCATCTCCCATTGCTCGTCTCGGCGCCCACATATCTGGTAGATGGTGTCCTTAAGATCCTTGTGATAAACTTCGCCGATGCGTCCCATGGCGATGTGGGCTGCCATGCTCTTACCTAAACTCGTGTTGGGGCATCAAAGGAAAACTCTATGGGCTCGATGGATTGGCGTGAATGTCCTTCCTGGAACTTGAACTCGGATCATCCAATGCTCCTCTTCTGGTAAAGTGGCGGTGTAGGTTCCGATGAAGCTTGGTATTCCGATGTTCAGGTAGCTAGTGACTTCCTTAAAGTGTCTCCCAAAAGGTGTGTCTTCATCCGGTTGTGCAAACTTGTTCCTTGAGTCCACCATCCTAAAGAGTAGAAAATGAAGAGGAGTTAGAAATGAGTAGAGAAGAGTGACCTATGGCTCATCTTAGTGGCCGTGTCACCTACATTGTTGTGGTGCTCGATACCATCTTGTAGCGACCCGACCCTCGACGGTCAAGTCTCTATGCTTGATGTCATCCTGGATCGTTAATGTTGACACACACAAGATTACTCGAATGGATTTATAACAGAGTAGCAATCACACACTTATTACATCGAATGTCTTAAAAGAGAACTTATTACAATAAATATGGCTTAAGGCCATCTAACTAAGATAACATCGGAAGGCTTGGAGGATAAAGTTATTCCATCAACTCCAACGGCATAGCTGAGTGCATGACAAACGACCTATGGCACCTTACTCGTCGTCTGAAAAGTCTGCAACATGATATGTTGCAGCCCGAAACGGGTCAAAGACATGGAATATCTTTGGCAATATAACACAAGAGAGCAATGAGCAGATAAATGCTATCACTACATGCATATATGGCTGGTGGAGGCTCTATGGTTATATTGTTTTCGCTAAAAGCCAATTTTTCCCTACAACGAAGGAATATATTTTATTTAACTATCAAGGTGGTTGAAACATCATTGAGAAGGTTCCTCCAACTCAATCCCAATTAAAGTAGTCATTATCATCCCAACAAATTAATTTAGAGTGATGAGATCAAATAAATAATTCAAGTACGGATACTCAAGATGTCCATAACCGGGGACCACGACTAACCATGATTAGTTTATACGCCTTCTGCAGAGGTTTGCGCACTTTTCCCCACAAGACTCGATCTCCTCCGTTCGATTTGTCGCACTACATGGTGTTTGAGAAACAGATGACGGAGACACAGTCTTTCAGAAACATTAACTCGTTACTCTGGGTAGACAGTTACACCTACATTCCCTCTACATCTGCTAGCATACCACTGAGAGAGGTCACGCAACATACTCAACTATGCCAGCGCCCATAATGGCTTGTGGCTGCACACGGAAGTTTCTAGCATGAATAATCTTATGATCCCTTTGGGCCTGGGTGGCGGACCATAGGATGATCACACTGCAATTTCCTAAGCATATCACAGGACAACACTGGATTCTCCAGGTGCCCACAAGCAATCCACCTAGAGGTGTATTAAAGTTGCCACGTTAAGTTGAACCATTAATTAACAACTCATATCTGTCATGGATTTACTCGACCCCAATCCACGTCTACGAGCATAGCATGGCAATATAAGCATAACGTAGAAGTAACTCCCATGGGTTTGATAATAAAGAGGGCAATAGGTTCTACCTCATCATCTACTTCCCAAATACCCACATGTTAAGAGATCCTACTCATGCAATGTATGAGGGTGGAACTAATGCATAAAAACTGGGTATGAAAGGGGTATGATCAAAGTGTTACTTGCCTTGCTGACGATCCGCAAAACCTTGTGACTCGTAGTAGCACGCTTCGCACTCCGGGAATTTTATCGTAAACAAACAAGAGCATACATAAGCAATCAAGCAAAGATGCACGGGTAAAACTCAAATAAGAAGATCTAACCAGAAAGTTTAACTGAAGAACTCCGGTTTGCAAAAAGAATCAAATCAAACGGAGCAACGAAACTCAAACTACGAAAGAAACAAGATCCATTTACTAATCTGCACTAAATTCAAATTTTACAGTACCAAAATCTTGTTCAAGTTGGTTAAACAGAATAAGGGCTTCAAGACGAAGATCTAGGCACTTGTTTCACCTGATTTGGATAAACAAGCAAAAATATAAACTAAAACAGAAATTAGGGCAGAAATCGGGATCGGAAATAATCGCGGAAAAACCCTGGAAAAAGAAAACTGACGAACAGGCTAACAAACGATCGTTCGCTGTCTGCGGCTAACGGATGAACAGTGTTTGTTAAAACGAACGAAAGAACGAACGTCCGCTAAATAACCGAACCAAGAAAAAAAAACCAGAACGAACCGATCTAATTAAAAAAAAACTTGATCTAGGGTTTAAAAAAACCGAACGGTTAACCGAAAAAAAAACGACGAGCAGTAATGGCCAGCTACCTCCGTGAGGCTCTTGTGGCCGGGCGGCTCGACGGCGGCCAGCTCCGGTGATGGCGGCCTTGGTGGCGCGTGGATCGAAATCAGTGTACGGGCTGCGGTAATGGGCGGGTGGCTGGCGGCTTGGTGGTACAGGGGCCTCGTATGCCCGGCTTAGAAAGCCCGCCCACGGAGTCCGGGTCGATTCTGACCCGTTAGGTCGGTGCAACTTAAAAAAAACCTCACGCGGAAAAACGAATAAAAGAAATACTAAACGGAGTCCAAACATCCTGAAATAAAATTTCAACGTCCTCTAATAATATTGCGGACAAAGTGAACATTTATTTGGGCCTCTAATGCAATTTTGAAAAACACATATTTTGAAAATAGCAATAAAAGTTCAAAAATATTATTTATTTGATTTTAATATTTTTCCTCCAATATTCCCTTTATTTTGGAGAAGTCATATTATTTCCTCTCTTATATTTTAATATGAAATATTTTCGGAGGGAAAAATAATTTAAACCAAAGTGATCCTTGTTTCGATATTTGAGAAAATTCAAATATGAAAAATGTGAAATCCCCAACTCTCTCCGTGGGTCCTTGAGTTGCTTAGAATTTCGAGGATCGCAAAGCAACAATGCAGTAAAAATATGATATGCATGAATGACCTGTGTATAACATTCCAAATTGAAAATTCGGGATGTTACATAGCGCGGCTGCCCGCGCTCCTGATAGCCTCAAAACCCGCGCTACTACTAGGGTTTTCCCTAGTAGTGTGTTTGCACCTGGAGATCTTGTTTGGTTACATTTGCGTAAGGATAGATTTGCTTATTTGCGCAAATCAAAGCTAATGCCACATGTTGATGGTCCTTTTAAGGTGTTAGAAAAAATAAATGATAATGCATATAAATTTGAGTTTCCTACAGATTTTGGGGTTAGTCCCACTTTTAACATTGCATATTTGAAGCCTTATTTGGGTGAGGAAGATGAGCTTCCGTCGAGGACGACTTCATTTCAAGAAGGGGAGGATGATGAGGACAACAATACCATTGTTACACCCTCGGCCCCTGCTACTATACATACTGGACCAAATACTAGAGCTCGCGCACGCCAATTAAATTAACAGGTACTTTCCTTTCTTGGTAATGATTCTAATGTCATAAGAATATGATGCTGCCTTAATTGGATACATTTGTTTTGCTTACAAATGAAGGGCCTAGCTTGGATAAGGATGAACATGGGAGCAAGAACAAGCATGGAGATGATGGCGTGCGCAAAGGAAACAAGTAAGAAGTTTCAAGTGATGATTTCAGGATTTTAAAGCCACCGTAATGAGTGCATGAAGGCTTGGACTAAATATACAAGATGCCACTTCACAAATTTCTTCCAGAGGCTATTATAGGTTCCACGCCACCTTATTATTGGGCCAGGCCCATGTAATTTCGAAATACATAAGTATAGGCTGTTTTTAGAGGAAACAAAGTTAGGGTTAGTTTCGGACCCCGCCTACAAGGGGTCCAGAAATTCCCACCTACTCCTCCATATATACAACTCTTAGGGCGTCGTTTCGACTATGGGTTTTATTTAGATTAAAAGTTCGCCATAGCTGCAACTTTGCATACTTTGTTTGTGTTCATCGACCAGACCAAGACGTCACAGAACCCCACTTGATCAATAAAACTTTCCTCTTTTATTCGCAATATCCGGATTGCAATTTTAGTTTCTTGCTTGTTATTCATTTCTTTGCAGGAAATAGACCCTCGTGGTCAGGTTGATTGTGCTCCGGCGTGGTCAATAACCTCTCGGAGTTGGTTTAGTGATTGCTAAGGCGTGACGACCTCGCACGTTCGTAGTCGGATCGTCAAAGTCTACTTCAGCAAAAACGATAGCCCCCATCTCATCGAAATACAGGACACCTTTTCCTCTATCACTCAATAAATTCACTCCATTTAGCATGCCGTTTATTCAACTTAGTTTCACCTTTCAGGTAATTTAGTTTCTCATGATCGGTATGTATGACAAATTCATGTGGGCGAAGATAATGTTCCCAAACATGCAATACGTGCACTAAAGCATACAATTCTTTGTCATATATTGGGTAGCTATGTTGAGAACCGGAAAGTTTTTCAGTAAAGTATGCAATGGGTCGGTTTGCTTGCATCAAGGCTCCACCAATTCCATGACCGCTAGCATCATAGTGAACCCCAAAAGTTTTGGTGAAATCGGGTAAAGCAAGAATTGGGGCATGTTTAAGCAAAGATTTGAGATCATCAAATGTGCTAGATTGAGATGGTCCCCAAACAAAGGGTGCATTTTTCTTACTCAAAGCATGCAGCGGTGTGGCAATAGTGCTAAAGTCTTTCACAAACAACGATAAAAACCCGCTAGACCAAGGAAACTATGCACTTGTTGCAAATTAGTGGGTTGGGGCAAAGTTTTAGTTACTTCAATTTTAGACTCATCTACATGAATGCCTTTGGAAGACACAACAAAGCCCAAGAAAATTATCTTGTCAACACCAAAAGTGTCTATGCCAATATGGAGAAATGCACTTTTGGTGTTTGCAAAACGGCCCTAAGATGATCTACATGTTCTATGATGGATTTGCTAACCTCAAGAATGTCGTCAAAGTATATCAAAACAAACACAGCAATGTAAGGGTGAAGCACCTAATGCAAAACACGCATGAAGGTACCGGGTGCCTCGGATAAACCCATAGGCACAACTAAGCACTTGTACAAGCCGAATTTTGTTTTGAAAGTGGTTTTCCATTCATCACCTTCTTTTATGCGGATTTGATAGTAACCACTTTTAAGATCAATTTTTGAGTAAATAGAGGCACCGAAACTCATCTAACATATCATCAAGGCATGGAATGGGATGCCTATAGCAAATGGTCATAGCATTGCTGGGTCTACAATCGGAACACATGCGAAAGCTACTGTCTCTTTTGGGCACAAGAATGACCGGCACGGCACAAGGACTCAAACTTTCATACACATGTTCGTGGTCTATGAGATGTTGGACTTGCCTTTGTATTTCTTTTGTTTCTTCGGGGTTGACGCAGTATGGTGCCTTGTTAGGAAGAGGTGCGCCGAGGATGAGGTCGATCCGATGTTCGATACCACGTAGAGGAGGAAGACCGGGAGGTAGCTCATCGGGGAAGACATCCTTGAATTCCTGCAACAAATAAGACAATACTAGAGGAAGGGGATTAGGCATGTTAGTCTTTGTCACCTCATATTTGCATATTAGGACACAGCGGATGACACTTGATGGGTTCTCACACACTTCTCTCATCTCTCTTTTTGTGGCTAGGAGGACTAAGTTTTTCTCTCTGGGCGACAAGTCACTCAATTTGGGCTTTTGGCGCTCACTCTCTTTGTGGTTGTTCACTCTCTCACTAGTCTCTCCATGATGTGTGGATGCTTGCTTCTTGGTGATCATTTGGCTTGGAGACATAGGTCGTAGCACGTACTCCGTTCCCTTCATCTTGAAGCTATAGTGGTTTGTTCTCCCATTGTGGATGCCGCCGCGGTTGAATTGCCAAGGTCTTCCCAAGAGAAGATGGCACATGGACATAGGAACCACGTCACACTCAATGGTGTCCTCGTAGGCGCCAATCTTGAAAGAAACGTGCACGGTGTGCTCCACATGAATTGTGCCGGAGTCGCTTACCCGTTGGACCTTGTAGAGGCGAGGGTGTTTCTTCTTGACCAATTGCAGCTTGGAACATAGCTCTTCTCTTGCCAAGTTATGGAAAATTCCTCCGTCGATGATGACTTTGATGGAGCATCCATTGATGCCGGCCTTGGTGTGGAAGATGTGACACCTTTGGTCTTCGTCTTGTTGGTGTTGAATCATCAAGACCTTGGAGACCACGAGAGTGGGACTTGAATCATTGTCGCGACGTGCTCAAGAGCTTCCATCTCATCTTCACTCATGGAGTCGTACATGCCATCATCATTGGCGATCATGGTTCGCTTGTTGATGCATTAAAAAGACTTGTGTCCACGGCCACCACATGTGAAGCACTTGATAGAAGTTGTCTTGATGGGATCATCCGGTGGCGCCGATGAAGAAGTCTTGTTCTTGTATGTGCTTGCCGGAGGACGAATCAAGGAAGGCATCGCTTGCTTGGAACTTGGCTTGTCGCCGGTACTTGGTGATGCTCTAGTTGAGGTAGGAGGTGCCGAAGTCGTAGTAAAGGTAGCTTGTGGAAGGCGCGAGAGGTTCGATGATGTAGTGGGGTCCTCAGGAGCATCTTAATAGAGCCAAATGTGTCCCGTCTTTCGATGAGATGGTGATTATCGTTTCGAAGGAGTAGACTTTGACGATCCGACTACAAACGTGCGAGGACGTCGCGCCTTAGCAATCGCTAAACCAAGTCCGAGAGGTTATTGACCACACCGGAGCACGATCAACCGGACCACGAAGTTCTATTTCCTGCAAGCAAACCAAGAACAGGCAAGAAACTAAGATTGCAATCTGGATATTGCGAATATAAGAGGAAAGCTTTATTGATCAAGGTGGGGTTCTGTGACGCCTTGGTCTGGTCGTTGAACACAAACGAAGTGCGTGAAGTTGCAGCTATGGTGAACTTTTAATCTAAGCAAAACCCAAAGTCTAAACGATGCCCTAAGGGCTCTATATATGGAGGAAGAGGGGGGAATTTCGTGGCCCTGGGAGGAGGGGTCCGAAACCAACCCTAACTCTTGTTTCCCCACACATACGGACTCTTAAAACAGCCTAAACTTAAGTATTTCGAAAATACATGGGCCTGGCCCTATAATAAGGTGACGTGAAGACCTAGAATAGCCTCTAGACGAAATTTATGAAGTGGCATCTTGTATATTTCGTCCAAGGCTTCATGCACTCCTTATGGTGGCTTCAAAGTCCTAAAATCATCACTTGTAACTCCGTTCTTGATCCCCTTGCGCATGCCATCATCTCCATGCGTGTTCTTGCTCCAATGTTCATCCTTCTCCAAGCTAGGCCCTTAATTTGTAAGCAAAACAAATGTATCCAATTTAGGCAGCATCATATTCTCATGAACATTAGAAACATTACAAAGAAACGAAAGTACCTAATAATTTAATTGGCGTGCGCGAGCTGTAGTAATTGGTCCAGTATATATAGCAGCAGGGGTTGTGGGTGTAATAATGGTATTGATGTCCTCATCATCCTCCCCTTCTTTAAATGAAGTCATTCCTCGACGGAAGCTCATCTTCCACACCCAAATAAGGCTTCAAATCTGCAATGTTAAAAGTGAGACTAGCCCCAAAATCTGCAGGCAGCTCAAGTTTATATGCATTATCATTTATTTTCTCTAACACCTTAAAAGGGCCAATAGCACACGGCATTAGCTTTGATTTAGGCAAATCAGGAAATCTATCCTTATGCAAATGTAACGAAACAAGATCTCCAGGTGCAAACACAACATGTTTTCTAACCTTATCTCCAGCAAGTTTATATTTAGCATTCATACGCTCAATGGTCTCCTTAGTTAACTCGTTGCATTTTTTAAGATCAATTGACACGTTGTGTAGCGTCAAAATTAACCTTCTCGGAAGATGGAAGAGGCAACAAATCAATAGGTGCACGAGGTAGAAAACCATATACATTTTCAAAAGGGCACATCTTAGTAGTACAATGCGCCAAACGATTATAAGCAAATTCAATATGAGGCAAGCATTATTCGCCCATTTTCTTGCTATTCTTCAAAACAGCCCTAAGAATATTAGTCAAAGTTCTATTGACTACTTCAGTTTGTCGATGAGTTTGGGGGTGACAAGTAGTACTAAAAAGCAGTTTAGTCCCAACTTAGCCCATAAACATCTCCAAAAGTGGCTAAGAAATTTAGTATCACAATCTAAACCAATAGTATTTGGCACACCATGCAGGTGACTAATTTCACGAAAGAACAAATCAGCAACATTAGTAGCATCATCGCTTTTATGACATGGTATAAAGTGTGCCATTTTTGAGAATCTATCCACGACAACAAATATGCTATCCCTCCCCTTCTTTGTTCGAGGTAAACCCAAAACAAAGTCCATAGATATATCCTCCCATGGAACACTAGAGTACAGTGCAAAGGCATATATAAACCATGAGGATTGAGTCGTGACTTAGCTTTTTGACATGTAGTGCAAATGAGCAACAAACCGCTCAACATCCCGTCTCATCTTTGGCCAAAAGAAATGTGGAGCAAGTACATCCTCCATCTTCTTGATGCCAAAGTGTCCCATTAATCCTCCTCCATGCGCCTCCTGCAACAACAAAAGACGAACGGAGCTAGCTGGAATGCATAGCTTGTTAGCACGAAACACAAATCCATCGTTAATGACGAACTTGTTCCATGTTCTACCTTCTTTAAAATTCTGCAATACATCATTAAATTATGCATCATGCACATATTGATCTTTGAAGGTCTCTAAACCAAATATTTTAAATTCAAGTTGTGAAAGCATAGTATAACTACGAGACAATGCATCAGCAATAACATTTTGTTAACCCTTCTTGTGTTTAATGACATAGAGGAAAGTCTCAATGAATTCAACCCATTTAGCATGTCTATGGCTCAGTTTTGCTTGACTTCTAATATGTTTCAAAGATTCATGATCAGAATATATAATAAATTCATTGGGCCATAAATAATGTTGCCACGTTTCCAAAGTCCGAACAAGAGCATATAATTCCTTATCATAAGTAGAATAATTCAGACTAGGCCCACTCAGTTTTCAGAAAAGTATGCAATAGGTTTACCATCTTGTAATAACACACCTCCTAATCCAATTCCACTTGCATCACATTGAAGCTCAAAAGTCTTATTAAAATCAGGAAATTGGAGTAAAGGAGCATGTGTCAACTTATCTTTCAATACCGTGAAGTCTTCTTCCTGTGTGGTACCCCAAACAAAAGGCACATTCTTCTTTGTAAGCTCATTGAGAGGTGCAGCAATGGTGCTGAAATCTCTCACAAAACGCCTATAGAAACCAGCAAGGCCAAGAAAACACCTACTTGTGTGACCATTTTGGGCCGCGGCCAACTCTCAATAGCTTCAATACTGGATTTATCAACTTCAACTCCCTACGGAATAACAACATAGCCAAAAATCGTTCGATGCAAAAGGTGAACTTCCCGAGGTTACCAAACAAACATGCATCATGTAGAGCAATAAAAATAGCATGTAAATGTTCCAAATGATCCTCCAAGATTTGCTATAAATCAGTATATCATCAAAATAGACTACCACAAATCGTCCAATGAAAGCACGTAAAACTTCGTTCTTTAATCTCATGAAAGTACTAGGAGCATTAACCCAAAAGGCATGACTATCCACTCATATAATCCAAACTTAGTTTAAAATGTTGTTTTCCATTCATCCCCCAATTTCGTACGAATTTGATGGTATCCACTACGCAAATCAACTTTGGAGAATATTGTAAAGCCACTCAATTCATCAAGCATATCATCTAGCCTAGGAATAGGATGAATATAACGAATATTAATATTATTACTGCCTGTATAATCAACACAAACACGCGATGTACCATCCTTTTTCGGCACTAGACTAATAGGAACAGCACAAAGACTAAGGGATTCACATATATAACCTTTATCGAGCAGCTCCTGGACCTGACGCATAATCTCCTGCATCTCCTCTGGGTTGGTACAGTATGGTGTACAGTTGGGTAGCGATGCACCAGGAATTAAGTCAATCTGATGCTCAATCCCTCGAATAGGTGTTAATCTCGGTGGCACGTCTTGTGGAAAGATGTCAGCAAACTCCTGCAAAATGTTAGTGACAACAGGAGGCAAAGCGGAAGGCACGTCCTCAAATGAAAATAATGCCTCTTTGCACACAAAAGCATAGGAAACAGATTTGCTGAAATCTGGCTCATCAATATAAGATTTGGTGGCAAGTAAACATGCACTTTTCAATTTAATTTTAGAAGCAACAGTAGATGGTTTATTATTAGGCTTCATTTGTTGCTCAAATTCTTTTGTCACAATATGATTTTCACTCTTATTTTTCTCCTGTTTTGCTTTAATATCATCTTTCAAAATGGAATCAGGAGACATAGGAAGCAAAGTAATATGTTTATCCTTATGAACAAGAGTATACTGATTGTTTCTACCATGGTGTACATAATTTTTATCAAATTGCCATGCTCTACCAAGTAATAAGGAACATGCTTTCATGGGTACCACATCACAATCAACATAATCAGCACATGTAGAGATACTAAAATGCACACGAACAATACATGTTACCTTAACCTGCCATTGTTGTTGAACCATTGGATGTAGTAAGGATGTGGATGTGGTCTTGTGGTGAGAGATTGCTTCTCCACCATCTCCATGCTAGCCAAGTTGTTCCAACTCCCTCCATCAATGATGACGCGGACAGAACGTTCCTTCACAAGTCCCTTTATATGGAAAAAATTATGCCTCTGATTTTGCTCAGCTTATGTTACCTGCACACTCAAAACACGTTGAGCAACTAAACTTTCATACCTATCAGCGCCTTCAACAGCCATGTATTGTGTCTCATGTTCAGAATCATCTCCGCCGTGTTCTTCACTTGTAATAAGATCCAAAGTCTCCTCATCATAGTCACTAGCGGACTCATACCCACCATCCTCAGTAGTAATCATTACACGCTTGAGATGGGCATTCTCTCGCATAATGACCTCCACCTTTGCAACGACGACAAATAATATCATCTGTTTGCCCTGTTGATGCCATGGATGAAGAAGATCTCTGTGAGGAACCGGAAGGTGTACTCCTGGCAGATGGTGGTGGTGGTGCCTGCTTCCTTGTATCATGGCTGGAGGTGGCAGCTGATGGACGTGTCGGTGTAGTAGAATGTGTGGAAGTAGAAGATGCACGCGGTGTCCATGATGAAGGTCGACCTACAGAAAAGTTAGTTCGCGTCAATGCCTGTCGATCATGCACTTCATGTTCAGCCTTGCAAGCAAGATGGAATAAACGAGTGATATTATTATATTCCTTATAGTCTAAAATGGTCTGAATCTCTTTATTTAATCCACCCTAAAATGTGTAAGCATAGCTTCGTTATCCTCAACAATACCACATCTAATCATACCAGTTTGCAATTCCTGATAATATTCCTCTACAGAATTTTTCCTTGTCTTAAGCGCTGCAATTTTTTGAAGCAATTCACGTTGATAATATGGTGGAACCCAATGAGTACGCATAATAGTTTTCAAAGCAGCCCCAAGTAGCTGGAATAGGATATAATTTGCAATGTTCAGATCACGAAACAGAAGCAAAGTTAGTGAATTCACAAACAGTAGCAACAACAGGTCTATCCATAGGATATTGTAAGCATTTGAAACGTTGTTCAGTTTCTAACTCCCGAATAAAATAGACATCAGGAATGTATCAATCCTCAAATGGTGGAATATTCCATTTTAGTTAAAAACATGGTCATAATCTCGTACCTGAGGTGGTGGTGCAGCCCTACCATTACGATTATAGGCATGAAGACGACCTGGTGGTGGTGCTAGTGGTTGCACATAGTGCTGATTTTGAACAACCTCATCCTCGTAATTGGCCAGAACGCGTCCTCCTCGGTAGCGATAGGAGCCACGGAAGCATCAGCGATGGGTGCGGCGACACGGAAGTTTGACCAGGCTCAAGGGGAACGCGTAGTGCTCGCCCCACTTGATTTGTAAGGCGACGTTGTTGTTGTTGTTGTTGTTGTTGTTGTTGTAGAGGTGTGACAGGTGCAGCCGGCGGTGGTTGTGGAATACGCACGAGCAATTCATTAAACTTGTTATCGAGCTTTCTTTGGAACGTCTTCTCAATGCCATCTATCTTCTTCATGGCCTCTTCAAAGCTGTTTAGCTCATCTTGCACCGGTCCAATCATCATTTGCTGAAATTTATCATGTAGCTGTTTGTTCATCATGTTCTTCCAATTAGTCTCATCAGCTGTGATCCTGCCATGGCTAGCAGCAATAGAAACACACAAGAATATGATCCTACAGACTACTAGGAAGTGGTGGTGGTCGTGGTCGTGGTGGTGTGTCACAAATCCGTCAAGCGAATCTCAACTTCCTAATAGTTCTTACCCAACAGCAGGTGGTGATCGGCAACCGTTGTAGTCAAAACTCTCAATGATTGGACAGAGAGATTGCTAGGTGGTGTCAAACGCACGATGTAGATGTATGTGGAGATGGGAAGGCTTTTGATATGGTAGCAAAAATGTCAGCAATAATCAATTCAGAGACGCAAAGTTGAACAAATGCTCAACGATGGTACTATGGTGGTCCTAGGCTAGAGCGTGCTAGAGACGCGACCCTAGAACACAAACAAAATCACGGCGCTGCACGTAAACAAGGGAAAAGCACACTTCGGGAATTTATTTATATTTCGCTCTCTTGTTTGGCGCGTTCTTCTTTTTTTTGCACTCCTCTTTCTTTTTGCAAAAAATCACTATAATGGCGAGTGTCTCAAAACTCTTCCCAAGTCAAAATAACAGGATAGGCACGATTATTTTTTTACTATTTTTCTCCCGGAAATCAGGGCAGCGATGACGAAAAGTGTGACAAAAAATCACTATGATGGCGAGTGTCTCAAAACGCTCCCTTGGACCAAAAACAGGATAGGAAAAAAATATTTTCGATCGCCGAATTTTTTTCTTTCCGAAACCTACTCAGGCAAGGAAAGACGAATCGGAAAATAGATGGATCTCGAAAACAAACCTAATATGAAAAGAAATCAGATTAGTGGTGGATATATGGTGGTGATATATGGCAGCGGTGGTGGTAAATGGTAGCAGTGGTGTTATATGGATACGGATCGGTGGTGGTATATGACAGCGGTTGTGGTATATGGATTCCGAGCGGTGGAGTATAAGTCGTGGCGGTAGATGGCAGGGGTGATGATGATGGTGCGGCGGCAGCGTGACAACTTATGACCAAAACTTGAAACTCTAAAAGACTAGACACTAAGACCAGCAACTCAACACGACGATGCAACCGCAAATTCAACAAAGCAAAATACTAAAAAGACTATGCAAAGGCTCAGACTAATTCGGGTATGATGAACTAACCCTAATTTTTTTGGCCTTTTCGTGGACTGTAGGTATGAAGAACAGACTTGATCTAAACTACGAAAAACTGTAAAATCTCACCGAGTAACCTGGAAATATGATACCACTTGATAGAGGTAAAGGTGTCCCTTCTGTCGATGAGATGGTGATTATCGTTTCGGAGGAGTAGACTTTGACGATCCGACTACGAACGTGCGAGGACGTCGCGCCTTAGCAATCGCTAAACCGACTCCGAGAGGTTATTGACCATACTGGAGCATGATCAACCTGACCACGGAGGTCTATTTCCTGCAAGCAAACAAAGAACAGGCAAGAAACTAATATTGCAATCTACATACTGCGAATATAAGATGAAAGCTTTATTGATCAAGGTGGGGTTCTGTGGCGTCTTGGTCTGGTTGTTGAACACAAACAAAGTACGCGAAGTTGCAACTATGGCGAACTTTTAATCTAAACAAAACCCAAAGTCTGAACGGTGCCTAAGGGCTGTATATATGGAGGAAGAGGGGGGAATTTCATGGCCCTTGAAGGAGGGGTCCGAAACCAACACTATCTCTTGTTTCCCCACGCATACGGACTCTAAAAACAGCCTATACTGAAGTATTTCAAAAATACGTAGGCCTGGCCAAATAATAAGGTGACGCGACACCTATAATAGCCTCTGGCCAAAATTTATGAAGTGGCATCTTGTATATTTCGTCCAAGGCTTCATGCACTCATTATGCTGGCTTCAAAGTCCGGAAATCATCACTTGTAACTCCGTTCTTGTTCTCCTTGAGCATGCATCATCTCCATGCTTGATCTTGCTCCAATGCTCATCCTCCTTGTCCAAGCTAGGCCCTTCATTTGTAAGCAAGACAAGTGTATCCAATTTAGGCAGCATCATATTCTCATGAACATAAGAATCATTACCAAGAAAGGAAAGTACCTGATAATTTAATTGGCGTGCGAGCGCTACTAATTGGTCCAGTATGTATAGCAGCAAGGGTTGTGGGTGTAACAATGGTATTGATGTCCCAATCACATCTCCCTAGGGCAGCGAAGGTTGTGCGGCTTCCTGCTGGCCGCTCTGCTTTGAGCCCGCGCCGGCGGGCCCCTCTTTGGTCGCTACGAGCGCCGCACTGGACGAGTGGGGAGTGGCCGCCAAGTAGAGCACCAGTGGCTCACGAGGGCTTGGTGTCACCATGACAGCAGGGCTCATGAGGTATCGCTTGAGGTCTTCAAAGGCTGCCTCAGCTTCCGGGGTCCATTCGAATGGGCCTTTCTTCTTCATCAGCTTGAAGAAAGGGAGGGCGCGCTCATGAAGCTAGGAAATGAAATGCCCCAGGGAGGTTATGCACCCTGCGAGCTTCTGCATCTCCTTGAGGGTCTGAGGTGGGCTCATCCGCTCTATCGCCTTGACCTTCTCGGTGTTGGCCTCGATCCCTACATGCGATAATGCAGAAGCCCAACGACTTTTGGGCGGGACCCCAAAACACACTTCTTCGGATTGAGCTTGAGTTTTATCTTGCGCGAGTTCGCGAATGTTTCCTCTAGGTCTTTTATCGGGGTCCTTGCTTCGGCGACTTGACCATGATGTCATCGACATATGCCTCCGCTTTCCTCCCCAACTACGGTCCGAGCGCTATGTGCATCAGTCGCTGGAAAGTGGCGCAAGCATTCCGCAGCCCGAAGGGCATCCAGGTGTAGCATTACACTCGCACGGAGAGATGAAAGTTGTCTTCTCGACGTCCTTTGTCGCCATCTTGATTTGATGATATCCCGTGAAAGCATCCAAGAAGCATAGCAAATCGTACTCAGCGGTGGAGTCCACGATCAGGTCGATACGTGGGAGCGAGAAATGATCCTGAGGGCAAGTCTTGTTGAGACTAGTGAAGTCGACGCACATGTGCTCCTTCCCGCCTTTATTGGGGACGATCACAGGATTCGCGAGCCAATCCGGGTGCCACATCTCCCGAATGACTCCGGCCTTTTGAAGCTTGCCGACCTCCTGGACAACGAGCGCCTGCTTCTCTGATGCCTGGCACTGCGCTTTTTGCTTCATCGGGTGCGCACCAGGGCATACCATCAGGTGATGCTCGATCACTTCCCTCGAGACACCAACCAAGTCTGATGCTTCCCACGCAAACACATTCTTGTTGGCCCTCAGGAAGGCGACCAGTGCCTCCTCCTCGTCCGGAGGAAGGCCCGCGCCAATGCTGAAGGCGGGGCCCAAGCCCCCGGTGTTGATAGGCACCTGCTTCGTCTCAGCCCGGTCCTGAGAGAACAACTACTTTTTCTTCACGGGCGCGTCCTCCAGAGCCACCGCGGCGCCCATGGTGGCAGGGCACGAAGCGGTCGCGGCCCTATAGACAAGCTTGAGGGACCGTGATGAGGACGCTACTGCCCAACATCTTGACAACATTGTAGCCTGGATCAGTAGCCGACATGAACGACTGGACACCCCAGGATGGCATTGTATGGGAGGCTGATATGGGCGACGTCAAAGTCAATGAGCCTCGGTGGTAGTTATCGGCGCATGCTTGAAGGTGATAGGGAGGCGATCTCGCCTCTGTGGGAGTGGCCGAGCTCTTGACCACCCCAAGAAAGGCCGGGTGGGGAGTAGCTGATCGTACGGTACTTGAAGCAAATTGAAGGTTTCCACCGAGCGGACGTTTAGGCCGGCGCCTCCGTCGATGAGGGTCTTGGTCACCGCGACATTGCTGATGGTGTGAGTACATAGCATGGGGAGGGCACTCACCGAGGTCGTGGCCTCGGGGTGATCTCTGGAATCAATGGTGATAGCAGTCTCAGGCCCGGCGCGGCCCTGCGCCGCCCCGCATTCTGGCCGGGCGGTACCTTGCTAATGAAGAAGCTGCTTGATGTGGTGGCCAGACGCCGGCGCCTGCGACCCGTCGATGATGCACACGACCGCATGGGCACCAGATCCGTGAAGCGTGTGACGAGCTGGTCGCAGAGTTCCTCCCAAAAGGAGATCGAGGCACGCTCGGGGGGCCTCCATAAGGGCGAGTGGGAACCAATTTGCCATGGCCTTGTCGTCGCGCACGCCGCTGGATGGCCTCGTGACGCATTTAATCGAGGACCCCTTCGGATCCATGACACCCGTTATATTGCGGGGCAACACCAGCTGAACTTCGAGGCCACCGCACTCGCCGCAGATCGGGGTGAAGGCTAGGTGGTTCATGGCGCTTCAGACGCCTCGGCGGCCACACCAGCAGGGCCGCGAGGCAAGGGCGAAGCATGGTCGATGGAGGAGCATACTTCGACACGCCCCTACCTGGCGAGCCAAATGTCGGATTTAGGGCTCCGCAGACCCAAGAAGGTTCAAACTCTGGGGCGTGTGCGAAGTTCTCAACCTCTCAAGCTCAGAGCTCGTCACCCCACAGCCTAGCCGAATTCGCTTGAGCAAGGAAGAAGATGAACACGACAGTTTAAACATGTTCGGGCCAACTTGCGGTGTGAGACCCTACTACTACTTTGTGGTGGATTGGTGATGAGGACATCAATACCATTGTTACACCCACAACCCCTACTGCTATATATACTGGACCAATTACAAGAGCTTGCACACGCCAATTAAATTATCAGGTACTTTCGTTTCATGGTAATGATTCTAATGTTCGTGTCAATATGATGCTGCCTAAATTGGATACATTTGTTTTGCTTACAAATGAAGGGCCTGGCATGGAGAAGAGGGATGAACAACTGGAGCAAGACCAAGCACGGAGATGATGGCATGCATAGGGGAACAAGAACGGAGTTACAAGTGATGATTTCAGGACTTTGAAGCCACCATAAGGAGTGCATGAAGCCTTGGACGAAATATACAAGATGCCACTTCATAAATTTCGTCCAGAGGCTATTCTAGGTGATGCGTCACCTTATTATTGGGCCTGTGATGCGGAGCATCCCAGGCTCATCCCCATGGAGATATCTACATCTCCCTCAACACCACGTGGACCAATGACAAGAGCCCGAGCTAAGGCTATCGAAGATAAGGTGAACTCGCTCCTTCCGAATTACCACTTCGACACATGAGGCATGGGTACTACCTCAAACGGAAACACTATGTGTGCTTAGGTACTTGGAGGAAAGCCATGGTACATCTACATCCATCGACAAGATGGCAAGGCTACCAACCGCGAAGAGACAAGAAGAAGATCTACCGAGAAAACTCCAGCCATCGGACGACCGGTGGGACCGGACGTCCGGCGCCCGAAGCCCCTGACTGCCAAGTCACAGCCACAACGCAGGCCCCAGCGGACGTCCGGCCCGGACAGACGCATCGCCACACTCTCCAGCCGAATGACGACGACCAAGTCACCGGACGTCCGCAACCCGCAGAATCGAATGGATATTAACGGAAGTATGAAGATACGGACGACCGCGCGCCTTCACGAAGCGCAGCTAAGCGGATGTCCGGCGACACCGGACGTCCGGACCCCGTGGAGCCACCGGACGACCGGGTCCCAGCCGGGACGCCCGCACTGTCTGCACAAGACAGTTTGGCCGAAGCCCATATGCCCCTTCACGCCGCCCCTTTTTTCACTAAGACTATAAATGGACCTCTCCCACCTCCTAGTTAGGGTTAGCAAAGGATTAGCTCATCTTTGTGTGAGAGCTTTGCTCATCCACTTGGTTACCTTCTCCTCGGAGCTCAGGACCTCTTCAGAGAAGATCCCCCAAGCGGATTCAAGACCCCCTCTAGGGTGGCCCCCATCAAGACCTCCTCTCGGAGAAGAACGGCTACTCGTGTATCTTTCCTTTGTTGATTTTGAATCTTGTGCTACCTTATGTGTTCGGTGATCTAGCCCTTGTGTGATCGATACTTGTCGGTTTAGTGTTTCTCTTGTGTGTTTTACCTTGTGTTCTTCCGCTAGTTCTCGTCATGTTCTCCCGTGAGGATCCCTCCAAAGCGTGAAAGATCTCCGAATAGGGCTCCGCCCTACATCATCTAGTTATCAGAGCCACGTTGATCACGTTTTGGAGCCCCTACCCCGAGTTTTCTAGCTTGATTTTGTTGTTTTTGTCCTAAATCCGAAAATTCCCCACCAAAAATAGCCCCAAATTTTTTTGTGATTTGTTGGTGAGTTGAGATTTTGTTGGATTTGGTTCATGGATTTGAGTTGCTACGTTTGGATCTAGCTTTCCCCACCCTCCCCACCCTTTTCCATCCACCAATCCGCTCGATTTCGACCTCACCATCTCCATCCACCCCGAAATTGCGCTTGATTCATCCCGTGGTTCGGAATTTTGCCCGGCACGGACGGACCGGACTGCTGGACGTCCGACGGCCGGACGACCGCAAAAACCGGACGTCCGTAAAACCCTGACGAAACTGAATTTTTCAGTTCAGCCACCACCACCACCCCACCTTCCACCACATCTTCCAAACCCACATACACCATCATCCTCCACAATACCTCCTATGACGATTTTGACACATTTTGGTCCTTGAGATTTTGAGTTGTGGCTCCCGTGTCCTATTGTGTTTCGGCTATCTAGGTACGGTTCGACTTCATCATCACTTCGGCCCATGTTCGCAAGGGTCTCATCATCGCCAAGGACGGTCACTTCGACGACATCTTTGTCATACCTTGCAATTGCATTGATACCCCACATGGCCTTACTTTTGCGTAGCCTACCCATCGAGACTAGCCATTGAGTATTGCCGGCAACGTGACTTGTGCACATTAGTGATCATACTCCATAGCATACATACCATACCACCGTGGTGCATATCTTGGGATCCATTTGTGTGTCACAAAGTTGTCATAGCATACAATTGTTATCTTGGTTCGTGAAGTTTTGCATGAGAAAAGATCTCAAAAGTGAAAGAGCCACCCAAGCTTTTAAGCAAAGAGGAAAGATAAGCAAAGAGCTTATGAGCAAGAACCATAGCATCATACTACATTAAGATTGTCATATTGGATCATCTTGGATCATAGCACCGAAATACCATACATATAGCATACATGGGATAGAGATAGTTGCATTTTTGCCTAGTAGGTTGTGCACAAGTTCCGTATCCGCCTATGGTGCAATCGTGCTAGTGTCTCCCTAGTATTGTGCAACAAGAGCATTTTCGTGGATTCCACATTTTGGCTCACTTTTGGTTTGCACAATCCCACTTATCTATTTGCCTGTGTGTTTCCGTGTACCATTATTTGCTTGGTCTACTTGTTTGCATTTGCAAATTTGTGAACCTTTTCCAACATTATTGACGCTCACTTACAATTGCATCAAATTTTGTGCCACCATCCTCACCAAGCTCCACCATAAGCTTTTATTTGTGTAGGTGTGAGAGCCGACAAGGATTGGTACCAATAGTGCTATTTCATTGTCCACATTTGAGTGAACTTGATTCATCATCAACATCGGTCAAAGGTACATTGTTATAAGTTCTTCTCCTTCTACCACTCACATATTTTTGCTTGGAATGATGGATAGGCCAAGTACTTCTACCAACCCACTCTTCCTTGAGCAAGACGATGACATGTCTTCATCGTCACCAAGAGCCACCTCTTTGGTACAACGAAGCGTTGCACCAAGAGCAACAAGCAATGAGCGATCATCGACAACCTCGCCACCGACTTGCGACTCTCCGAGCAACGTACATAAGAGACTACTTCGACAACAAGTTCGACGCTCACAAGCAAGAGAATGATGCAAGAATGGACGAGATCCGTGCCTTGATGAGGAACCGGCATCATTCCACTTCTTCATCCTCAAGACGGAGCCGCTCTAGTCGACACTCCGACGAAACCTTCTACGACTCAAGTACACCACCATCGAACACTCTTCGACGAGCCGTGCGTCAAGACCATCATACATCTCGCAACCCACTACATGAGAAGCATTCACAAGAGCAAGTCGATGAGCAAGTCCCTCATCCTCAATCAAACCAAGCCGCTTTTGCCCAAGCTCAAGAACGACAACGACTACGGCGCCAAGAGGAAGAACGAGCGCGTCTACACCAAGAAGAACTAGACGCCGAGGCGCAACGCCTTCAACGACAACAACGTGAAGCGCAAGCTCTTGAGGCGCAACGTGCCCTTCAAGAATCAAGTCGAGCCATCGCCAACCGCAATCGCAAACGGCGCAATCAAGAGGAAGCCCTTCGAGAAGAAATCCAAGAGAGGAACTATCAACCGCATGTGCAACGTCAAGTTCCTCAAGCTCCTCCACAAGCTCGTCAAGCTCCACTTCAACCTCAAGTTCAACAAGAGCAAGTTGATCATGGTCTTCCTCCACGCCAAGAGCAACATGAAGACGATTGCAATCCACGTCAAGGGCGTCATCATCACCATCGCCAACAACACAATGAAAAGCTCAAATTCACCATGCCCAAGTTCAATGGAAGCAATGACCCCGAAGAGTACCTCTCATGGGCATTGAAGATCGACAAAATCTTTCGTTTGCACAACTATGAGGAAGAGAAGAAGATCGCTATGGCATCACTTGAGTTCCAAGACTATGTGCTCATATGGTGGGAACAACTCCTTGAACGGCGACAAGCAAGAGGTGACCCTCCAATCACCACTTGGGCTCAAATGAAGGATGTCATGCGAGCACGTTTTGTACCCACCTACTACAACCGCGACCTCTTCAAGAAACTCCAACTCTAAAAGCAAGGAACAAAGAGTGTTGAAAAGAATACTACAAGGAAATGGAGATAGCCATGATTCGAGCCAATGTAAAGGAAGATGATGAGCAAACAATGCCACGTTTCTTGAATGGACTCAATCATCCCATCAAGAAGATCGCCGACTTCCAACCCTACTCCAACCTCATTGAGCTCGTGCATCAAGCTACAAAGGCGGAACGTCAAGTGCAAGATGACTTCAAGTACGCCAAGTACTCCTCCAAGACTTACGGCTTCTCCAACAACCAATCTTCAACAACTCCTCCAACATCTACATCAACCAAACCTTCGACAAGCAACGACGACAAGTCAAGTTCCAAGAAAACTTCGACAAGTTCAAGCCGTCCTCCCCCTACTACAAGCAACTTCAAGCTGCGTGCTTCCTCATCTACTCCGACCGATGAGACCATCAAGACAAGCTCCTTCAAGTGTTTCACTTGCGGCGGCCGAGGCCACAAGTCCTATGAATGCACCAACAAGCGCACCATGATCCTCAACGATGACGGCACCTATGACTCAATGAGTGATGAGGAGATGGAAGCTCTTGAGCAAGTGGCCATGCACCGGCGAGTGAACGAGGATGAAGATGATCAAGTCTTTTGTGATGAGGATTCGAGCCCCGCTCTCGTTGTCTCCAATGTCTTGACTCTTCAACATCAACAAGAAGAAGACCAAAGATGCCATATCTTTCACACAAAGGCCGGCATCAATGGAAGGTCCGTCAAGGTCATCATTGATGGAGGTAGTTGCCACAACTTGGCAAGTGAAGAACTATGCTGCAAGCTTCAATTGGTCAAGAGGAAGCACCCGCACCCCTACAAGGTTCAATGGTTAAGTGACTCCGGCACTATACGAGTAGAGCATACGGTCCAAGTCTCCTTCAAAATTGGGGCTTATGAGGACACTTTGGAGTGTGATGTGGTCCCAATGACCGTTTGCCACCTCCTTCTTGGTCGACCATGGCAATTCGACCGTGGTGTCTTCCAAACGGGCGTACCAATCACTATAGCTTCAAGATGAAAGGGAAGGAATATGTGCTACGACCTATGTCTCCTAGTCAAGTGATAGCCGACAAGCAAGCCACCCATCATGGAGAGAAGAGTGAGAAAGTGATCCACCAAAAAGTGAGTGAGAGCCACAAACCAAACTTCTGAGCGCCTCTTCGCCTAGAGAAAAACCTCATACTATTTGCCACAAAAAGTGAGATGATAGAAGTGTGTGAGAACCCATCGAGTGTGATGAACTTTGTCCTTGTGTGCAAGGATGGGGAACCTAACACTAACACCTCTCATGAGCTACCTTTAGTGTTTCAATCTCTTTTGCAGGAATTCCAAGATGTTTTCCCCGATGAGCTACCTCCGGGTCTACCTCCTCTTCGAGGCATTGAGCATCGAATCGACCTCATCCTGAGCCTCTCTCCCAAACAAAGCTCCATACCGAGTCAATCCCAAAGAAACCAAGGAGATTCAACGACAAGTACAACAACTCATCGACAATGGTCATGTACGTGAAAGCTTAAGCCCTTGTGTCGTTCCCGTTATACTTGTGCCAAAGCCCGATGGAAGTTTCCGCTTGTGTTCCGATTGTAGACCTATAAATGCTATTACCGTTCGCTATAGGCATCCCATTCCTCGCTTAGATGATATGCTTGATGAACTTAGTGGAGCCAACTTTTTCTCAAAAATTGATCTTAAAAGTGGCTATTATCAAATCCGCATACAAGAGGGTGATGAATGGAAAACTGCTTTCAAAACCAAATTCGCTTATACGGTGGTTAGTCATGCCTATGGGTTTATCGGAAGCTCCTGGTATTTTTAAAAGTCTCATGCATTATGTGCATCGGACTTATATTGGAGTCTTTGTTGTGGTTTACTTGACGATATCCTTGTGTTTAGCAAAACCATGAAAGAGCATCTTAATCATGTTAGGGCTGTTTTGCAAACCCTTCCAAGGAAAGTCTTTATGCAAACATGAAAATGCACATTTGGTGTTGACAAAGTGGTTTTCTTGGGTTTCGTTGTATCATCCAAGGGTGTTCATGTTGATGAAACTAAAATTGAAGCAATTAAAACTTGGCTAACCCACCAATTTGCAACAAGTGCGAAGTTTTCTTGGTCTTCATGGGTTTTTATCGTCGCTTTGTGAAAGATTTTAGCACTATTGCCGCTCCTTTACATGCCTTGAGTAAGAAGAATGCTCCTTTTGTTTGGGGATCTTTGCAATCCACCGCTTTCGATGAGCTCAAGTCTTTGCTTACTCATGCTCCGATTCTTGCTTTGCCCAATTTTTGACAAAACTTTTGAGGTTCATTGTGATGCAAGTGGTACCGAATTGGCGGAGTTTTGATGCAAGAAAAACGAGCCATTGCATATTTTAGTGAAAAACTCTCCGGTGCTCAACTTAACTATCCCATATATGACAAAGAATTGTATGCCTTAGTGCGCGTGCTACATGTTTGGGAACATTATCTTAGACCTCGTGAGTTTGTCATCCATACCGATCATGAAACTCTTAAGTACTTAAAAGGTCAAACTAAGTTGAACAAGCGACATGCCAAATGGAGTGAATTTATTGAATCTTTCCCCTATGTGATCAAGTACATTAAGGGTAAGGAAAATGTAGTTGCGGATGCGCTTTCACGCATATGCACGCTTGTCACTAAACTTGAGTTGAATGTTATTGGTTTTGAGCACATCAAAGACTTGTATGCTAATGACCCATCTTTTGCTATTCCCTATGCTAAGTGTTTGACGCATACTTCTTGGGAACAATATTATATCAAGGATGCTTATCTTATGAAAGCTAACAAACTTTGCATTCCCGAGTCTTCTCTTCGTTTGCTACTTTTGCAAGAGGCTCATGGAGGCGGACTCATGGGACACTTTGGACGAGATAAGACATTCGCCACGCTCTCCAAGAACTAATTTTGGCCCAAGATGTTTCGAGACGTCTCACGCTTCACCACCCAATGCTCTACATGTCGCAAAGCTAAGTCTAAAGCTCAATCTCATGGTCTTTACATGCCTCTTCCTATTCCTTATCAACCTTGGGAAGACATTAGCATGGACTTTGTACTTGGTTTGCCTAGAACTCAAAATGGAAAGGATTCCGTGTTTGTTGTTGTGGACCGATTTTCTAAGATGGCACATTTCATCCCTTGCAACAAGATAGACGATGCTTCACACATTGCAAATCTCTGTTGTCGGCAAATCTTGCGTATCCATGGAGTACCAAAGACAATCGTCTCCGACCGCGACGTCAAGTTCTTGAGTTACTTTTGGAAGACCCTATGCATGAAGCTCGGAATCAAGCTCTTGTTCTCATCCGCATACCATCCTCAAACTGACGGCCAAACGGAGGTGACGAACTGGACTCTCTCCACTCTACTTCGAGTGTTGATCAAGAAGAACATCAAAGATTGGGAAGCATGTCTACCCATCGCCGAGTACGCCTACAACCGTGCAAGACATTCGACTACCGGCAAGTCCCCCTTCGAGGTCGTCTACGGCTTCAACCCGTTGTCACCATTGGACATTCTACCTCTTCCTCTACAAGAGCGCACCAACATGGATGTGAGTGCACGGGCGAGCTACATCAAGAAGATGCATGAGGATAGAAGGCACACCATCGAGCGCCAAGTACAACGACTAGCGACTAAGCTCAACGTCAGCAAGCAACCCATGATCTTCAACATTGGTGATCTCGTGTGGATACACCTTCGAAAGGACTGCTTCCCCAACGAACGCAAGTCCAAACTTCTCCCTCGAGCCGATGGACCCTTCAAGGTGCTAGGACGCTACAACGACAACGCCTACAAGATAGACCTACTATGAGGCAAGTACAATGTGAGCGACATCTTCAACGTCAAGGACCTTGCGCCATACCATGGAGATGAAGCTTTTGATCCGTGGACGGATCTTTCTCAAGGGGGGAGATGATGCGGAGCATCCCAAGCTCATCCCCATGGACATATCTACATCTCCCTCAACACCAGGTGGACCAATGACAAGAGCCCGAGCTAAGGCTGTCGAAGATAAGGTGAACTCGCTCCTTTCCAAATTACCACTTTCGACACATGAGGCATGGGTACTACCTCAAATGGAAACACTATGTGTGCTTAGGTACTTGGAGGAAAGCCATGGTACATCTACATCCATCGGACAAGATGGCAAGGCTACCAACCGCGAAGGACAAGAAGAAGATCTACCGGAGAAAAACTCCAGCCACCGGATGACCGGGTTGGGACCGGACGCCCGCGCCTGGCCTCAACCGCCAAGTCCCAGCCAACGCAGGCCCCAGCGAGCGGACGTCCGGCCCGGACCGGACGACCGGCCACACCCTCCAGCGAGCGGACGACCGAAGTCACCGCACGTCCGGCAACCCGCAACAAAATGGATATTAACAGAAGTATGAAGATACCGGACGACCGGCGCTCCTTCACAGAACGCATCTAGCGGATGTCCGGCGACACCGGACGTCCGGACCCGTGAGCCACCGGACGCACCGGGTCCCTCAGCCGACGTCCGTGCACTACCTCTGGGCTCACATGGGGCCAGCCAAGCCCATGTACCCCTTCACTTCGCCCCCTTTTTCACTAAGACTATAAATAGACCTCTCCCACCTCCTACTTAGGGTTAGCAAAGGATTAGCTCATGTTTGTGTGAGAGCTTTGCTCATCCACTTGGTTACTGTCGGTGTCAAAACCGGCGGATCTCGGGTAGGGGGTCCCGAACTGTGCGTCTAGGCGGATGGTAACAGGGAGACAAGGGACACGATGTTTTTTACCTGTGTTTGGGCCCTCTCGATGGAGGTAAAACCCTACTCTGCTTGATTAATATTGATGATATGGGTAGTACAAGAGAAGATCTACCACGAGATCAGAGAGGCTAAAACCCTAGAAGCTAGCCTATGGTATGATTGTTGTCCTATGGATTAAAACCCTCCCAGTTTATATAGACAATCGGAGAGGGTTAGGTTACCAGAGTCGGGTTACAACGGAAGGAGATCTACATATTAGATCGCCAAGCTTTCCTTCCACGCCAAGGAAAGTCCCATTCGGACACGGGACGAAGTCTTCAATCTTGTATCTTCATAGTCCGTGAGTCCGTGAAGGTCATAGTCCCGCCATCCGGACACCCCCTAATCCAGACTCCTCGGTAGCTCCCTCGAACCAGGCTTCAATGACGACTAGTCCGGGCGCAAGTAGCTTTGTCTTCGGCATTGCAAGGCGGGTTCCTCCAACCGAATACTTCATAGAAGATTTTGAACACAAGGATAGTGTCGGCTCTGCAAAATAATTTCCATATAACACCATAGAGAATAATATTTACGAATCCAATCTGTGGCGTATTCCGCAGTCAAGGTCATCACACCACGCCCAAGCCTTTTATTAGAATCGCTTTCTTGTCCCACCTCAAATAGCACTTTAGCGAGGCGCTTTTGGCATGTCTTGTCAAAGGTAGATCGTGTCCCTTATTCCGGATTCTCATCAATACGGACGTGGGTAACCCAACCGTGCCATTAATTTTATGGCGCTTGGGAGATAAGCGAGTTTTACCAGGCCGGTGGGGGCGCATATAGTTTAAATGCCCATATAAGGGATAAGGATCCACCTTTTCCATCTACACCTTCTTCCTCCTTTGCTTATCCATTTAAGTGCACTCGGCTCCAGTACTAAGTCCGCACATCTCACCTCGACCTTCTCCGTACCATGTGGGAGGCGGGAGGCAGTGGATGGTTTCCTCCGTCCACGGAGGGACACATCAAGAAGTCGAGGAAGGCCGGATACTTGTCAATGACATCGAAAGCAAGCTTCCGGCAAAAGGGCAGCTCATCCACACCCCCAGGCCCCATGAGAGGGTGGTGTTTCACCCACTTCCTCCACGGACTAGGTTTCCACTTCTCCCCATTTGTCCGGGACTCATGTTTTACTACCTGACCGGATTTCCACGATCCGTCAGAACTTCATCCTCAATATCTCGACGTTTATCGGTAAATGCGTGAGGAAACTTTCCTCTTGCATCCAGCCCGCTTCGGTTTATGGTTGAAGACCTTTGCGTGTCAAGTCAAGATAGTGGGCGACCAACAATAGTCTGCGGAGTGAGGCGCCATGGCGGCGATGATGCCCAACGTTACATGGCTCGAGGGCTCCTTCGTGGAGACCATAAAGGGTGGCAATCGGGTGGTTCTACATCAATGAGCCGGCAGCGTGACCCTAAATGAGGCATGACCCCCGAATTCGATCTAGCTTCCCTACGGGCCACCTCCCGGAAAGAGCCTTGGGCTTCTCATGGGGCAATCCGGAGGAGCTGTCCAGGACTCCAAATTTGCATTCAAGACCTAGTGAGTAAAGAAGCTCAAACTCATCAATGTAGTCGAGGTCATGCTCATCCGCTTCTGGATCCTCCCGCGTTGCCAACAACGAGCTTTTCAGCCGGGGAGTTTGATCCCGGCGCAGCACCAAATTCTCGAAAGTGTGCTCTTCGACACTCACGTCTGAAGATGCACGAAGAGTCTTTGTTCGGAAGAGGCCGCTATACGCCGAGGCCTCAGATTCCGCCGAGGATCGCAGATTCAGCCGCATGTGCCAAGCCAATGCGGTAAGTTATTTTGCCTTTTACGGGACACTTGTTTTCATAGTTTGACTCTATCGCAGCGATCTAAACTCCCTTACCTTTGGCTGATGATTGGCAGAAGGCGTCCGGATAGATTAACCGTCCGGCTCCCACTGCCCGAAGACTCCAGCCGGATGCCCACTTGACGGAAGTTAGCCGTGCTGCCCCCAGACCTTACGTGGTGCCGAGAAGAAGGCCAAGAAGCAAGCGTGCCCACGGAACTCGAAAGGGTTCCCCACAGCCATGCGTGATGTCCGGACTCACCGTCCAGATGACTCGACTCGGCGGACTCCTCCCGGCAAGAACGTGGGCGAGGAGGAGAGAAGAGGTCTCTCTTCAATGGGGAGAGAAGAAAGGAAGGCTGACCTAATTCTGGAGGCGGAGGGTCCAAGAAGGGAAGGACCCTCCTCCCACTATTCCACCAACGCCGACGACGGCGAAGAAGAGTGGCCACCAGGCTGGAAATACCGGGCGAAATCGTAAGTCTCCTGGATACTGGAATAACTCATGTTCCTTTTGTTGCACAGCATCTTCTCGACGTCGGATATAATTATCTATGATCCGCCCAAGGCGTGCTCGGCAACAATCACGCGGTTGCCGACTGCTCGGGTTCGGCCGGATGTGAACAACACTTCACTTCCCATCGCCTTCTCACAGGCGCCGCGATGACGCTGATAATGAGGTGGCATCCCCAGCAATAGGGGCCAAGCCAGGAGGAGATGGTCCCCGGAGGCATGCCGCAAGGCGACCTCCCGGACTCCAGCGGCAAAAGGGGATAAGACCCTAAGGCTTTTAAGTCCGCCTCAGGCAGACATCGCATGACCGAACCTTCAACGGTTCAATATCCCAGCGGCCCCTACTAAGAAGGCAAGTGTTAACACGCGTGACCTCCGTCAAACCGAGGCACGGATAATCTCTTGGAGGTGCTTAACGGCGCCTCCATCGAACCGAGGAGCACCGGTGACTATTATGAGTGCGGTGATCCGTGAAGATTCATCCGCCAAGAGCGGGCTGACCGAAAGCTCGTACAGCCTCCCTAACAAAGCTTTGAGGTAATGATTTAAGATATGTAAAATATTACCGCATAGACAGTAGCCCTCGATGCTTCAGCTCCGGTGTTCGGAAAGAAAAGCCGAATCGAGGATCAAAAAGATATACGCAGTGAGTCTAACATAAGGTGTGTCAATATGGGAATGCACAGGCTATGCTGTCGACCTCCGCCGTGATTGGGATCGCGGAGGTCAATGTATTGAAGCGAGCCTTCTCGGCGGTCGACAACCGAGGATCGGCCTCACTTGCCAAGAAGCAGCTGAGGACAAGGAAGGTAAGTAATACCTTGCGTAAGCATATATAAAAGAAAAATGTGGTTGCAAAAAGATGACAGGATCAACGTGGGTGTCACGAGGGCCACAAACGAGGGGTGGCGACCCCGAAGGAAGCGCCAGTCTAAGGCCGAAACAAGGCGGCCGTGGAGCTTCATCGAAGCGAGAGAAGTAGGAGGCGCGAGTGGCGGCGGTGCAAAGGCAAGAGCTCCGTGCTCTCGTGGAAAAACACGAGTTTGGAGCGTGATTTCAAGACCGGGAGAGTCAGGAAGTGCCTCGGCGCTTGAGAGCGCTTTAAATCTGCCAAGGTCGAAGCCCAAAAGCCCTCCAGGAAATTGAGGCGATGAAGAAGATAGCGGCCAGGTAAGGCATCTTTTATGCAAAAGCAAGCACGCCGAGAGTGAATTACTTGTTACTTACCCGAGTCGAGGAGCTCTCGAGGAGCATTCGCAGATCTTCCCCGAGTGTGTCCGACGGCCGCATTCTACCGAAACCCGGAGAGGGAAGTTTCGACGGAGAAAGGTCTTCGTCTCGATATGCTAAGGCGGACACCGGTGCCCTTGAGCGACCAGCCAAGCAGCTCGTCAAGCTCCATAAGGTTGGCGAACAGGCCATGAAGGGTCTCGCAGTCCAGCTTATGGCCCGGGGAAGCCATGCTCGAAGCTACGCCGGGCTGGTAAAGAGGCGCTGGTTGATGCTCGTCAGAGTCTTGGAAGTCATCAAAGGCGCTCCAGAGTGCATCGAATCGAAGGTGCCCAGTGGGAGCCTTGCCTGCAAGCAAGCGCACTGGGGCAAGATGGATGCTGAGAAGCTTGTGACCAGACTCGGACCACTACCAGCGGGGCAAGGAGCATCATAAGTCTGAAATGTATTATGAGGGCGTCCTGAAGGTGTATCACGACGCTGGATGAGTGCGCTTTAAAGATGTAATTTTTGAGTAAACTCGCATTTGTGATCCTGTCAGACGCTGAAAAACTTGTTTCATGTAAGCGATGGCAACAGCTTTTTGAATTTAAAATATTACCAGCCACGTATATGCGGCATCGTTTATACGAATTGAGAGATGGCGAGTCAAGCCGCCTTCTACATACATGATCTTTGGGGTGGGCAGTGTTAAGGATAAACTTGAGAGCGCTTTTTTCCCCATTATTGGGTCCTCCGAGGGAGGCCTCAACACAAACGGTAACAAGGCAATGGGACTATAATGCTTTTGAACACTCTCACTTAGCCATAGGAATTCTATAATTTTAAATTTAAAGGCGAAGCCCCTAGTATTCGGAAGACCAGTTCGAGGCGCTATCCACGCCTAAGCCGCATAAAGCCGACTCCTCGCCTCAAGCGGCATAAGTCTTTAGGGACTAAAACCTCTCAACAAGACAGCGATCAGCTCTCGCCCTATCATGACGGTCAGTTTTAGCTTTCTCCACCGAGGTGCTCAGTCTCGCTCAATCTCAACCGGCTCAGCAGGCAATCGCAGTTGGAGAATGGTTCCTCCTAAGCATGCTACCTTAGCCGATATAATCGGAAGGCGTATAAGGTACCAAAACATGGGGAGCAGGCAAACCCAACTATTGACTCCAAGACATGATTCGGTGCCGCACTCATGAGAGAGTGTTCGGGACTTCTCACACCATATTCCGCAAAATGCGTAAGCCTTACTGGTGTATTAGCCATTGCACTAAAGTGTACGGTTGCATAATGTCATAAGCTCTAACGCATATTTTTATATATGTAAAAAGATAATGCAATAATAGATAAAAAGCTATGCATTGTTTGACCGAAAAGTGCTGCGGTAAAAACGCAGTAACTGATACAAAATAGTGCGATAAGCAAAGAGATGGGACTATTTAACATGTTCCTCCAGAAGCAGCGAGCTTCTTACGAGGATTGCTCAAGCCATGAAACAAGCATACTTTCGTCATATAAAGACCACAGACACTTTCGGCGTAACTACACTCTGGCTGTTGCGCCGATCAGTGTTGGCGACAGGTTATCTTGCCCGGACGAATGCCTGCCCGTTCCGGAGAAGTGGAGTCCTGAGGTACGAAAGAAAGAAAAAAGAATGACAAAACCGGGAGCCCCTTGTGCGGTTCAGTCAACCGTATTCTGGCGTGCCCCTCCTATCCCAAGTGCCCATGGTATTACCAGAAAGGAGCGTGAATATGTCTGTGATGCAGCGTCTGGTTCCGCAATTGAGAACGCTGGGGTTAAGGGCCGAGCTATTATTCTGGCCACGCGTGCTCAAAACGTATGAGCGGTCTAGTTGTAGGGTTACTGCGAAGCGCGCTTAGCGGTGTCGGGGCGTTTAATGGCCGGATCTAGAATTACCTTGACGAATAGCTTTGTACCACGCGCGCTTAGAGACGCCCGTATGCTCCCTCCCGTCTTGATCGAGCTGCCTTCGATTATTTCCGTTGACCGTAATGACTCCTCGAGGGCCCGGCAGATCTTGAGCTTGAGGTATATCGTGAGTAGCGGCACCGCATTGAACTTTACAACGTCTGTTCGGTCTGACCAGATCCGCTGGCGTGATAGCCAACTGCGGAGCGTGGACTATGTCGAAGATTAATTCCCTCGCTTCGAAAAATTATCCGGGGATCGAAGACCACCTTTCAAGTGTAACTGAGCCTGTATCAGTTAGCCTCATACAGCTGGTATGAGCGCCTTTAAAATGCGTCGTTTTTGGCGGGATTTAATCAGCTTGAGGATCTGCCTGCCCATTTTTCGCGCTTTTATCACGATAAAGGCGGGTTCAGAACTCTTTGCCGCCCGTCATAAGGACTACGGTGAGAATTGAAATCCGTCAATGATTGGGTGTAAAACCATCATGGGGTAAGATCCGCCTATGGCATGGATGCTAGTAGAGGTGGTCCCTTCCGATCAAAAAGTGATCGAGGCGGAGGACCATCGGTTGAACTTTGACGTTGATCGGCTCAACGCATATCGATACACCCCTCGAAAGTGCATGCTTCCGTTCCCTTTTGGGTATGTGGGTGGCGGTATATCATGTTCACCGTCTGCATTCGCGCCCTTGTGGGGGAAACCCTTTCTGTCCCCTATTGTTCGGCGTGGCAGGGCTCTCCTCGTCTATCGCTTATGCAGCCCCTTGTCCATTATTTTGGCGTTTTAACATGCCTGCTTGAAAGCTTGAACACCCAAACAACTCCTGTTGTTGGCTGTGGTTGGCTTCTAGCCATTTTGAAGTGCCGTATTAATATCTGGCATGGAGCGATCGAGTATTCAGTCCCAAAATTGGACGGGCGGTCGAGTATTTATTTTGAATATCGTCTTTTTTCCGCTGACTGGGTTTAGAGCCTCACGAATCCGGCATTAAGCTTGCCGTATCCTCAACATGCTCGGGTCTGCTGCATCACAGGCGCTGGTTTGTTGCTTGGCACACTTCTTGTGACCTGCTCCATCATGGCGTCCTTAGTATCCGCCAATTACCAAGGATCTTGGTCAGCAAAGAGTTACGCCATTACTACAGCGCTACGCCAGCTGTCTTCTCCGCGCAAAAAGAAGGGTCATGAGTGTCGTGAGGGCTGGCATAGATTTCGACTTCTCCCCTGTCCTAGGTCTTGCCGAGACGAAGCCGCAAATCACGGATGTTTATGTTAGAAGGCTACAAGGGCCTCTAACGTCCCGAGACGGTTGACTATTTGATTTTTTCTTCATTAGGAACCGTGTCCGTAAGTGCCTGGCCGATTTCCTCTGGCTGCTGGATTATATGACTTAGGTCATTATGCGCTCGGTGGTTTTGGCACAGGTGCCCTGAAGTTGTCGAGATATCGGCTTAAGTTTCCAGGTCCTCCTAACAACCAATTGATTATGGCTTTGGCAAGTCGCTGTTGTCAAGCCAATGTTTAGCTCGGTCTCTTTAAGCTTTGAGTGGGAGGTATTTGATGGCGTGTAGATCATCCTCATGGGCCATGTGGATATGGAGGAGATAGTCCTCGCATCCATAACCGCTTGAGGTCTGTTATTGCCACCGTATGATTCCGATGTTTCTGATGTTTACGTTGAAACCTCGAGGATTTGATGATCCATTACTTCATCTGTGAAGCATAGTGGGTGCGCCTCGCGGCGCCTGCATATATGGGCTATATCACGGCGTAGCTCAAATGAGCTTCTAATGCCTGCTGTTTCTGCCCGGCGGATTTCAGTTACCTATATCGCGCAGCGGTTATAAATCGCCACGTGTCGGGTGGGCGCCCATAGCGATCCATAGATCGATCTTGCTCATTTGCCTTGCCTGTCCTCCAGCCATATCTCGGGTCCAGTGCGGCGCATTTCCCGTCCTTGGTATTCTTGACTACAGCTTGGTGGCAAAGTGCGGCTTTGAGTGAGCGCTGAGCCCTCTCTGTCGCAGCCACGAGGTAGCGAAATCGGCTGCATCATGCGCTGGTGATGTATGTCTCCGTGCTTCCCTTCCTCGGCCAGGGTAGCAGTTCGCACCTGAATTTGGGTAGGTAGCTGCTTGAGAGGGCATTCGAAGTTCGTGCTCTTGTTGCCAAGGACCTCACGATCCATCATGCTAGGCTAAGTCTTGAGCTTCGGCTCATAAGCTGTTGCTGCTTTTTCTTGAGGCTGCTCACCCGTGGCCATGAGCCTGCGTTTGCAGCAGCGCTCTTGTTCGACGATCCTCGAGCCCTTACAAATTACCGTCGTTATCGAGAGCTTGCCTCTGCCTCTTTGAGAGAAGGCATGTAATTATCGTCTCTACACCTCTCATGCCCGCCACTCTCTTCATTGGGCGAGGCTCGGCTTCTCCATCCTCCTGTCTTTGAATCCTCCCCGAGGAGGGTTGTCTTGACAGCATAAAGTCCGTGTTATTGTCTCCGTGCCTGCGAATACAGCCGTTATTTGCTGGCGGGATTTAAATGCGACGCCACGGTAGCGCGTCAGCTTAGGGGCTGTTTCTGGAGCTTGGAAGCGGTCGCCTCCGTGCTGTTCATTCTGTCGCCCGTTGCCTTCTTTTGGGGTATCCACCATGTATATGTCGCATATGACGAGGTGGCCTTCGATTCCGTAAGCATGGTATTTGGTTCTTGTTAAATGCCTCAGACTGCATAAATCGTCCTCCATACTGGTCCGTCCGATGTCTTGAGAATAAAGTCGAGCATGTAGGTTAAAATCATCGGCGATTAGCATCACGAAGTGGCGGGGTAGTGGGTGGGCTTTGGGCTAACCGTCGTCAGTCCGGCGTTCCCAACCTTGCTTCGACCATAGTCCGGCGGTGTGGCTCTCCCTAATAAAGAGAGACTTTAGTGAATTGAGAATGTCATGAAATGATCTTTGAAAATATCGCCAATGATACAAGAACTCCATTAATCAGATTACTTAATCCGGATCCGGACTGCGTAAGCGGTATGAAGTCTGAGGAAGTCCGGAAAGGAGTCCGGCTTCTCCAGATCAACTGGCTTCGCAAGAAGGACAGGTATAGCCCCGTTAAACTCGTCGCCGATAACGTGCAACCCCAAAGCCGCAAGTGCATCCAGCCACCCACCATTCCTCGATAAGCGTCGTCGCCGGGCTTGAAGCTAAGGGTCGAGCGGACCACGATTCCAGGCCTCTAGGACACCTTTCGTTCGCTGGCTGCAGAGCTAGATCATGCCCATCGTAACAGTGCAGCGGGCGTCAGCTTGGCTGTGGCTCGAACCCGTCGAAGAATCAAAGTCTCCGCGGGCGTCGGGCCGTGTAGTTCAAACTCCAATCCGTCCTGACACGATGGCGGTAAAAAGCGCAGCAATTCGACTCAATTCTGCTTCCGGATGTATTGGCGACTAATTAGCCCTTGATGCAGTAAAGTTTCGCCGAATATCGGGTGATCTGTCCGGGAGAAAAATTTCTCACCCTGGAGCGCGTTACGTTGTTGATGATAAAAGGGCAAAGAGCCATCGGGCTTAAAGGTGATAACCGCAGAGGAACTCTCAATGAAAAGCACCCAATGTCGATTGTCCAAACCGGCCGGATCTGGGTAGTAGAGTCCCGAGGCTGTGCGTCCTAAGGGGCGGATGGTAACAGGAGACAAGGGACATCGATGTGTTTTTACCTAGGTTCGGGCCCTCTCGATGGAGGCAAAACCCTACTCCTGCTTGATTAATATTGATGATATGGGTAGTACAAAGAGAAGATCTACCACACCGAGATCGGAGAGGCTACACCCTAGAAGCTAGCCATTTATGGTATGATTGTTGTCCTACAGGACTAAAACCCTCCGGTTTATATAGACACCTTGGAGAGGGTTAGGGTTACACAGAGTCGGGATTTACAGCGGAGAGGATATCTACATATTCTTCGCATCACCAAGCTTGCCTTCCACGCTTAATGAAATTGTCCTCCGGACCTGGGCCGAAATCTTCAATCTTGTATCTTCAAAGTCCAGGAGTTCGGCCGAAGGTCATAGTCCGGCCATCCGGACACCCCCTAATCCAGGACTCCCTCAGTTACCTTCTCCTCGGAGCTCAGGACCTCTTCGGAGAAGATCCCCCAAGCGGATTCAAGACCCCCTCTAGGGTGGGCCCCATCAAGAACCTCCTCCCCTCTCGGGAGAAGAGCGGCTACTGGTGTGTCTTTCCTTTCGTTGATTTTTGAATCTTGGCCGCCACCTTATGTGTTGTTGATCTAGTTCCCTTGTGTGATCAGAGTACTTGTCAGTTTAGTGTTTCTCTTGTGTGTTTTACCTTGTGTTTCTTCCGCTCGTTCGTCGTGTTCTCCCGTAGGATCCTCTCCAAAGCGTGAAAGATCTCGACTAGAGGCTCCGCCCTACATCAACCAGGTGCCCATGTAATTTCGAAATGCTTAAGTATAGGCTGTTTTTAACAGATCCGTATGTGTCAGGAAACAAGAGTTAGGGTTGGTTTCGGACCCCTCCCTCGAGGGCCACGAAATTAACCTTCCTCCGGATACATACGGCCCTTATGGCGTCGTTTAGACTTTAGGTTTTGTTTGAATTATAAGTTCACGCCGCAGCTGCCAACTTGGCGTGCTTAGATTTGCTTGTGTTCCTTTGACCAGACAAAGCGCATCACAGAAACCCCACCTTGATCAATAAAGCTTTCCTCTTATATTCACTATATCCAGATTGCAATCTTAGTTTCTTGCTTGTTCTTCGTTTGCTTACGGAAATGCAGACCCAGCCGTGGTCCAGGTTGATACATTTTCGGCGTAGTCCGCTAACCTCTCGGAGTTGGTTTAGCGATTGCTAAGAGCACGATGTCTCGCTACGTTAGAATGGTCCGGATACGTCAAGAAATCGACTTCACCCTAAACGATAACCACCATCTCGCCGTGAAAGAAGCGGAACACCTTTTTGCCTCTATCAAGTGGTATCGTATTTCCGGGTTGTTCGGTGAAGTTTTACACCGATTACCATTAGTTTTGATCGAGTCCTACATTTCTTAATACCTATAGTCCCGCGAATTTAAAAGCCAAAAAAATAGGGTTAGTTCATCTTATCCGAACCAATCACGAGCCTTTGTAATAATCTTTTACGCAGATTTGCTTTTGTTGAGTTCTTGGCGGTTGCATCGTCATGTCAAGGATTGCCTTTGGTCCCATGGCGTCTAGTACTTTAGAGTTTCGAGTTCTGTTCTGGGAGTTGTCGCGCGCGCCATTTTTCATACCGTCATCACCGTTGCCA
>CM038672.1:271853058-271907502 GCA_021605145.1 Aegilops bicornis
CAATATACCAATTACTTGGGCTGCTTTGAAATCTGTTATGTGTACTCGTTGGGTTCCAGCATATTATCATCGTGAATTACTATAAAAATTGCAGCGTTTAAGACAAGCAAAAAAATTCGGTAGAAGAATATTATCAGGAATTACAAACTCGCATGATTAGATGTGGTATTGTTGAGGATAATGAAGCTATGCTTGCATGTTTTATGGGGGGATTAAACAGAGAGATTCAGACCATTTTAGAGTATAAGGAATATAACAATATCACTCGTTTATTCCATCTTGTTTGGAAAGCTGAACATGAAGTGTAGGATCGACAGGCAGTGGTGCGGACTAACTTTTCTGCAGGTCAACCTTCATCATGGACAACACATAAATTCTGAACATCAGAGAGTCATCTTCCTTAGAGAACGTAACCATAACCACATCACCATCCTCAAATCCAGACTCTGCCACAAACTCCTTCCACCCAGTAGTTAGGTTGATGCAACCATCAAAGTCGATGTGGTAGGCAACTTCCATCAACTAATACCCGCTTTTGTCTCAAGTCTCCATCTTCAAGATCCCTAACTAGGAGCAACAATCCTCGATTCGGGTGACATTTTCTCGCAAATGGGCATGGGACTAGAAAACAAAGTGAACACCGACACAAAATGAATTTTTACATAGATCTAGGAATGGTTGCATAACAAAGTGAAAAGAAAATATCTGAACCAAAACAAAAACACCAAACTAACTAGTCATATGACCTGACTAAACTGAAAAAATATACATATCAACACACCTACAGTAAAAACATCTGACAAAAACAGAACAAGGATTATCCAAAAATGGATAAATACTGTTAAGTAATGAACAAATACACACACAAATCCCTACTATTAAATTCTGACAAAACCAAATAAAAATTATAGACAAACTATTGATAAAACTAAACTACAGATTCAGTCCATGGGATTCAAAATGAGACCTACAAAAAGAAGAAAACAAAACGAATAGAAACACATACCCATGATTCCTTCAAGTCCCGAACCGTCAGGCGACAAACATAGGGTGCACAAAACCCATGGTTACTGTACAGCAGACACGAAAGTTGCCCACGGCGCTGAGTCTCGGTGAGCTCCAAACCAGATTTGTACACAAGCCGTCAGCTATGCGCACCATGTTTGTCAGACATTCGCATGAACAATCCTCCATGGAAAACACAGGAATAGGGAAGAAAACAGCAGAGAGAAGAGGGAGGAACCTAGATCTGATTCTGGAAGAAGGAAGAAAAAGGAGGGGGAGACTGAGCCACACACCACACATAGATGGATAGAATTTATAGCCAGGGAGACTCGCAGATTATAAAAATAATAAATAGGTTAGTGGGCGGCCAACTGGTAGAAAATAGTTATTATACAAGTCATGCAACATTTGACCGCAAATCAGTTCAACTTTAGATAAAATAGCAGTTCAAAAGTGCACATAACAAACATATGCAGATAAAATAACACATTCAGAGGTAGACAGTTGAATTCATTTAGTCATTCAACCATCTGCTCCCTCACAACACAATCTTAAAAACATAAAAATTCAGTACTTCAGTCATAATGATCAAAGAAACGACGCCATTTGGCCCTGGTGGATGGATGTGGAGCCGTGGCTGCTCTCGCCCTAGCCCAACTGATGATCTGAATATGGTTCCTTCCCCTGCCCTTTGGGAAAGGTAGCTCTAGTTCATTGGAGTTGCAAGTATCCATCACCTCGCCAAGGCGCTGCTGAACTCGCCTCCACTTCCTCCTAAGCAAAGACGTCGTGCCCTCCGCTCGCTCAAGCGCCTCCTCCTCCTCCTCCTCTACTCCGCTACTGCAACCCTCACATCAATGACACCCCCTCCTCCTCTGTGAACTCTCCCAGCTCAGGATCCATATGGCTTTTCTTTGGTTGCAGCTGGTGGAATGAAAGTGATAGAGGGCTCGGGCTTTATACTCAAAATGCAGAGGTATGGGTAGGCAGCCAGTAGAAAAATACTTACTCCGATGTCAACGCACAATAATACAACTTTGACACGAAGCAGTCCAACTACACATACGGCAGCAATTCAAACAACACTGAAAAACATGCAACTTAATTACACAATTTTGACCAGATTACAAGAAATCGCAGGTACAGTCAGCCACCACAGACCACCTCCGCCAATGACAAAATAACATTGGAATCCGGGGTAGAAGCAACTCAAAGAAGCAAAATTGACAACACAAATCTTTTCATACAATCCGCATCTCTCTCCCTGCAACGCCAATTCGAAAGTAAAACATCGAAAAAAGAAGAACACATTTGCATGGCGGACGTGGAAAATGACCAAGAACACCAAAACTTGTAATCAGAAATTACACATGAAAATAATCTCCAAAAACTCTAACACACCGATAATTCTCACGTCCAAAACAACACATAAAACAACAAACCAGACGTAAAATTGACGGCTACGAACACCAGGTAAACACCAACGCCCAAAACACATCCGCCGCCAAATGCCCACGCCATCACCTCCGGTGACTTGAGAGCGCAAAACACGACCAGGCGAGCGCGCGCACGTGCGGAAAATCGTACATGTCTCCTCTGGAATTGAATGGCCCGCAGCACCACGCCGGAGAACCCCTGGAAGCTCCCCGTTGCATCCCCTGTTTCCTTCCGTCGTAGACGCAGGAAGATCAGTTCAAGTAGAAAACCACGTCAGTCCAATCTGTAAACTACGTCAGTTCAAGTAGGGTAACAGAATAATATTCTGTTACGCGAAACAGAATAGCCCAGATATATGTGTGTATGTATGTGTGTATGTATGTGTGTGTGTGTGTGCGCACACACACTGAAATGCTAAAATATGGTGTATATATGTGTTCAAATGTTCAAGTATAGATGCTGAAATATTGTGTATATATGCGAAAATGCTGAAAAATACTTGGTGAAGCATGAATAGGATTAGGTGGCAGAGGTGGGTATTTTTACGGTTATGGGAACAGTTTGAAATCCGAGGTGCGGGTATGGGTATGGGTTTGGACGAAAAATACTGAGACTGGTATGGGTTTGGACGACCATTATCCGCACCCGAACCCGAGGGTGCCATGTTGACAGACATGGGGTTTCTGCACCCGGGTGCACATGCACCCGGGTGCACATGCACCCGGATGAACAGTATAATTCAGAAAAACATACCCCCCATCCGGAATAATTGTCTAAATGGATAAAAACCATTACCCGCATACGAACCCGACGGGTGCCATGTTGACGGACATGGGGTTTTTGCACCCGGGTGCACATGCACCCGAATGAACAGTGTAATTCAAAAACCGTACCTCTCCATCCAGAATAATTGTATAAATGGATAAAAATGGATGTATATAGAATTAAAATACGTCTAGATACATACATTTCTCAAACAAGTAATCCCAGACAGAGGGAGTATTAAATAGAATAAAAAACTCTTTTGTTTTAAAACACATGTTTGAATGTTCTACTCAGTGCAAAAGATCATGCAGAAATAACATTCGACGTGCTCATGACAAAAAAACAAATCAATACTAAAGCTCATTTCCAAAGCATTTTGGGATGTATGTCTTGTATTTTTGTTACCCAAAGCACCATGAATGTAAAACACCCAAGAATGTTGTTCGACAAAAAAAAAATAGAATTTTTAGATTTGTTTTATATTTTTCGAAATTTACGATTCACTCAAGTGCATTTGCACCTAGGAGCAGAATGACACTTTCGGCTTCTTTACCCTTTCGAGGGCTTTTGAACTTAAGAGTGCAAAGAGTTTTGGTATCACTACTGCAGGATGTTACTAACGCGACACTACGATCAGAGACCCTTCGAGAAACTGTGTGCGATGCAATAATCGCAAATGGTGTTGTATGAAAACCGTCAGAAATGTGTAAAACGTTTGCGATGACGGATGCATCAAACACGGTTCAGGTTTTAGTTGCGCAGCGATGAAGGGCATACGGTTCAGTTCAATGAACTGTTTGCGATGATGCGGAACAAAAGAAACGGGTAGCCTAATGAAGGCGTGTGCGATATAGAGCATACGGTTCGCTCGGATGAACTTTTTGTGATTAGGCAACACAAAAGAAACTGGCAGCCAGATGAAGGTGTGTGCGATATACAGCATGCGGTTCACTCGGATGAACTGCTTGTGATTAGGCAACACAAAAGAAACGGTCAGCCATATCAAGGTGTGTGTGATTGAGGGCATACACTTCAGAAGGATTAACTGTTTGCAATTAGGCAACAGAACAGAAAATGGGTAAGCCAGATCAAAGTGTCTGTGATTGATGGCGTACACTTCACACGGATGAATTGTCTGTGATTAGCCACAACAAAATGAAATAGTTAGATAGATCAACGTGTGTGCGCTAGACGGGCACACCCATTCTAATTAAAAGAAGCGTGCGCGATGGTAATAACGAGCGCGCATGGTTGTTGGAACAAGACGTGTGCTGACATTGGCTATTGCGGTGCACCCTATGGTGCAAACGCCACGTACACGGCCGAGAAGGCATTCGTGCCCATGTTATGCCTTCCGGGAATAGAGCCGCACTTATAACCGTCAGTAAAGTTTGAGCATGCGTCCCGTCACGTTTTTTTAGAAGAACAGGGAGGCTGCATCCCGTCACATTCCAAATTGCAAACCTGTTCACACCGATCAAAACCTAAACGGTTTCCCACTTAGGAGCGTATTACTATGCGGTTATAAATACTAATACTCCAAGATGACTGCGCATTCCTCCTCAACTCCTCATCCACAAAAAGTCAAAAACAAATAAGTCATTCATGATCGTTCCCTTGCGTCCGCCATGGCCAGCGTGAGTTCTGGGTCAAGAGATTGCCACCAGGGGGAGGCGAGCCTGGAAGCGGGAGCACGAGAGATGTCCCGCCTCGCTGCGAAAGCAGCCAACATGTCCCGTCGCACGGCCATAGCAGCAGAGAGGTCCCGCCGCGCTGCCAAATCAGCACGGAGGACCCGCCGAGCCGTCGATGCAGCAGACTGGTCCGGCCGCGCCGCGGAAGCAGAAGAGATGTCCCGCCACGTCGCGAATGCAGCAGAGATGTCCTCCCGTGCCACGGCGGCCTGGGAAAATGCCTCGCGGGCAAGTGAGGACTCTTACAAGCGCATGCGTGCCCTCATCCTTAGGTAGATGGATCAGATCTCCAGGTGGGAGAGGTTGCAGGATGACCTGAAAGCCTTGTTTGAACAATCTACCGACGTCATCCGGCAACTAAATGAGAGCAATGCGAAGCTCCGGGCCGAGTGCGACCTGCTGAGGGTGAAGATCGTCGGATGTGCGGAGCAGCAACAGCAGACCACTGCCTTGTTGAAGAGGACCGGCGTCATCATCGAGAAACTTATGGACGAGAATAACAAGCTGCGATTGAGCGCAGAAGGCAAGTGGAGGAATCCGTGGATGCTCTCAAGCAGCATCTTGAGGACAAGAAAGACCTCGTCGCCGCTCGCCGCAGAGACTAGTTCCCGCGGCCTGCAACAACGCATCAAGAAATTAGAGATCAGCGAGCCAGATCGTTGTCTTCCTTCTTCTTTTGCCCTTGTGTATTTTGGGTGTTGCCGCATGTGGCTTTTTTTAGTTATGTTTCTAAATATGTAAGACAATTATTATCCACTGTCATCGTCCCTATATTCATCATGCTTGCTATAAGTCGCAATGATGCTATATAGGTCCGTCGGATCTTACATCAAGATCCGTGCAAAACTTTCTTTTCAGATTTTCATTTTTCTCTCTTAAATCTCAGTCCAGTGAGACATATAGCCACGCCATAGAACAAGTGCTCGGGCGCCATTAATGGAGACGTTGGGAGGGAGGTGCATGACGGGTAGCGGTCCAAGGGCTCTCCTCCCGATTAGCACACGTAGGGGTCTGATCGCACGCCTCCCGTACTCAAATAGCTACCCCGCACGACACCTCCTAGCCAATAAAAAAGGGGACGCGTGACCGCACGTAATTGTTAAGTCGAACGCCCACGGTTTCAATAATACTTGTGTTTCCGATTTGTAACGTGACAACACTTGTTCCAAAATGACTTTGTTCATTGTTGATGTGTGGGCCTTCACAAATTGGACAGAAAAATTACCACAGCATGTTGGTGCCATGTCATGAGACCGTGCCAAGTTTCATGATTTTCAGGCATGTTTTGGAATTATTGGAATTAAAAAAACCAAGTTTCTCAATCTTTCCGGCCGAGTCACGACGCCCAGATGTTTGAATTTCACTCCCATCTCTTGCATGGGACCTAGAAATTCACCCAAGGACACACATGTGATTTTTCAAACAACTTTGGTGCACTGAAGCATGTGCTTGTAGTTCAAATTTGAATTACGCACTTTAAATGCCCAGAAACTCAATTAATGTATAAAAAAGGCCAAACGAGCCCGGAATAATTCCAAAATTTAGCACAGTACTTCTATTTGGTCCAATTTGGCTGTGTAAAAAAATTAAGGCGGGAGAAGGCAGGTAATGATGTCGCTTTCAAGACATGGAGGTGACACGTTCCCTCTCGGAACCACGAGCCTTCTTGACGGAAGCTCCGGTTCGCAAGAAGCTTACACCAAAGCTTGTCCCAGTTCAGCCAAAAAAAATACCATAGCATGTTCGTGCCATGTCATGACATCATGCCAAGTTTCATCACCAACAACTCTCCCATCTTGGGGAGGGCAATCTCCACCAACATCTTCAACAACACCATCTCCTCTCAAACCCTAGTTCATCTCTTGTGTTCAATCTTTGTATCGGAACCTTAGATTGGTGCTTGTGGGTGACTAGTAGTGTTGATTACGTCTTGTAGTTGATTACTATATGGTTTATTTGGTAGAAGATTATATGTTCAGATCCATTATGTTATTTAATACCCCTCTGATCTTGAGCATGATTACCATTTGTGGGTACTTACTTTTGTTTTGAGGTCACGGGAGAAATTTTGTTGCAAGTAATCATGTGAACTTGATATGTGTTCGATATTTTGATGGTATGTGTGTTGTGATTCCCTTAGTGGTGTCATGTGAACGGCGACTACTTGACACTTCACCTTATTAGGGCCTAAGGGAATGCATTATGGAGTAGTTATTAGATGACGGGTTGCGAGAGTGACAGAAGCTTAAACCCTAGTTTATGCGCTATTGCGTAAGGGACTGATTTGGATCCAAAAGTTTAATGCTATGGTTATATTTATTCTTAATACTTTTCTCGTAGTTGCAGATGCTTGCGAGGGGGTTCATCATAAGTAGGAGGTTTGTTCAAGTAAGAACAACACCTAAGCACCGGTCCACCCACATATCAAATTATCAAAGTAGCGAACACAAATCAAACCAACATGATGAAAGTGACTAGATGAAATTCCCGTGTACCCTCAAGAACGCTTTGCTTATCATAAGAGACTGTTTTGGCATGTCCTTTGCCTCCAAAGGATTGGGCTACCTTGCTGCACTTTTGTTACCGTTACCGTTACTTGCTTGTTACAAATTATCTTGCTATCAAACTACTCGTTACTTCTAATTTCAGTGCTTGCAGAGAATACCTTGCTGAAAACTACTTGTCATTTCCTTCTGCTCATCGTTGGGTTCGACACTCTTACTTATCGAAAGTACTGCGATTTATCCCATATACTTGTGGGTCATCAAGGCTCTTTTCTGGCACCATTGTCAGGGAGTGAAGCGCTCTTGGTAAGTGGAAATCGGTAAGGAAAAGTTATTACTACATGCTGAAATTTATTGTCACTTGTTACTATGGAGAACAATCCTTTGAGGGTTTCGTTTGGGGTATCTTCACCTTGACCGATACCACAATTAGTTACCCCTCAACCTACTGCACCTACTGAAAATATTGGTTATGAAATTCCTTCGGGTATGATAGAACAACTGCTAGCTAATCCTTATGCAAGAGATGGAACCGAACATCCTGATATGCACTTGATATATGTGGATGGAATTTGTGGATTATTTAAGCTTGCAGGTTTACCCGAAGATGAAGCTAAGAAGAAGGTTTTCCCTTTATCTTTGAAGGGAAAAGCATTGCCATGGTATAGGCTATGCGATGATATTGGATCTTGGAACTCGAATCGATTGAAATTGGAATTTCACCAAAAAATATATCCTATGCATCTAGTTCATCGTGATCAGAATTATATATATAATTTTTGGCCTCATGAAGGAGAGAGTATCGCTCTAGCTTGGGGGAGGCTTAAGTCAATGTTATATTCATGCCCCAATCATGAGCTCTCAAAAGAAATTATTATTCAGAATTTTTATGCTCAGCTTTCTCGTGATGATCAATCCATGCTTGATACTTCTTTACCGGTTCCTTTATGAAGAAGACTATTGAATTCAGGTGGGATCTTTTAGAAAGAATTAAACGCAACTCTGAAGATTGGGAACTCGACGAAGGTAAAGCTTCAGCTATTAGGCTTAAGTATGGTTGTGTTAAATCTTTTATGAATACTAATGCCTTTCAAAAGTTTAGCACTAAATATGGACTTGACTCTGAGATAGTAGCCTCCTTTTGTGAATCATTTGCTACTCATGTTGATCTCCCTAAGGAGAAGTGGTTTAAATATCACCCACCTATTAAAGAAGAAATTAAAAAACTGGTAATAGCTAAAGATGAAACTATTATTTATAATGTTGATCTAGTTGTTCCTACTGCTTATATTGAAAAACCACCTTTCCCTGTTATGATAAAGGAACATGCTAAAGTTTCACTATGGTCAATAAAAGCTATATTAGAACACCTAAACCTGCTAACCAAGTCAAGGTAGAACCTAGTGTTGTTTTAGTTAAAGATCTCTTGGAAGAAAATATTGATGGGCATGTTATTTACTTCTGTGATGAAGCTGCTAGAATTGACAAACCTGATGAAAAAGATAAACATAGACCTGTTGTTGGCATGCGTGTTGTCTCAGTCAAAATAGGAGATCACCGTTATCATGGTTTATGTAATTTAGATACTAGTGTGAGTGCTATTCCTTTTACCCTATATCAAGTAATTATGAATGACCTAGCACCCACTGAAATAGAAGACATAGATGTTACTATTAAACTTGCTAATAGAGACACCATCACACCACCTGGGATTGTTAGATATGTTGAAGTCTTGTGTGGGAAAATAAAGTATCCTACTGATTTTCTTGTTCTTGGTTCCCCACAAGATGACTTTTGTCTCATTATCTTTGGTAGACCTTTCTTGAACACCGTTCATGCTAAAATAGATTGTGAGAGACAAACTGTCGGTGTTAGTTTTGGTGATGAGTCTTATGAGTTTAATTTTTCTAAGTTTAGTAGAAAGCATCATAAGAAAGAATTTCCTTGTAAGGATGAAATAATTGGTCTTACTTCTATTGCCGTGCCTCCTACTGATCCACTAGAACAATATTTGCTAGACCATGAAAATGATATGCATATGCATGAAAGAAATGAAATAGATATTTTTTTTTGAACAACAACCTCTGCTTAAACGCAATTTGCCTATTGAAACTCTAGGAGGTCCTCCTCCACCTAAAGGTGATCTTGTGTTTGAATTGTAACAATTACCAGACACTTTGAAATATGCCTATCTTGATGAGAAAAAGATATATCCTATTAATATTAGTGCTAACCTTTCAGAACATGAAGAAGAAAGATTATTGAAGGTTCTGAAGAAGCACCAACCTGCTATTGGATATACTCTTGATGATCTTAAGTGTATTAGTCCCACTCTCTGTCAGCACAAGATTAATATAGAACCTTATGCTAAACCCGTTGTTGATCACCAATGACGCATAAATCCTAAAATGAAAGAAGTGGTAAGAACTGAAATATTGAAGCTTCTGGAAGCGGGTATAATCTATCCTATAGCTGATATTAGATGGGTAAGTCATGTCCATTGTGTCCCTAAGACGGGAGGTATTACTGTTGTTCCTAATGATAAAAATGAACTTATTCCAGAAAGAATTGCCACTGGTTATAAAAAGGTAATTGATTTTAGAAAATTAAATAAAGCTACTAGAAAAGATCATTACCCTCTACCTTTTATTGATCAAATGCTAAAAAGATTGTCAAATCACACACACTTTTGTTTCCTTGATGGATATTCTGGTTTTTCTCAAATACCTGTTTCACAACCTGGTCAAGAGAAAACCACCTTTACTTGTCCTTTTGGAACTTATGCTTATAGACGTATGCCTTTTGGTTTATGCAATGCACCTGCTACCTTTCAAAGATGTATGATTGCTATATTCTCTAATTTTTTGTGAAAAGATTGTTGAGGTTTTCATCGATGATTTTTTCGTTTACATAACTTCTTTTGATAATTACTTAAGCAACCTTGATCGAGTTTTGCCGAGATGCGAGCAAACTAATTTGGTCTTGAATTGGGAGAAGTGCCACTTTATGGTTAATGAATGTATTGTCTTGGGACATTGTCGGCTGCTCGGGAACGGGGTCCCTCAGACTTCTGCTCGCTCATGTCTGCCAAGCGTGGTTTCTGCAAGTGGGCCTATACGGCCCATCTTCACCAACAAGCATTCAAGACCCTCGCGAGGGGCCAAGCCTCCCGAGGTGGACGACACAAGACCTCCTCAGGAGCGGCCTCACCAGGTTGGCTCGCGAGGGGCGGAGAGATCAGGGCAAGGCAAACCTCGCGAGGTTCTCGTGACGTGAGCCATGACGACCAAGACCAGGCGGGCACCAGGCGGGTGCCAGCGCGCACAGTGTCCTTGTTTCCTCTTTGACGCTAAGGAGGCAAGCATAGGCGCGGAGTACCGAGGCGTCAAGCAAAGGTTTCTATATCAGTGCAACAAGACCAAGACCAGCAGGACAGCAAGACGGAGGTCACCATGGAGCCCAAGGCGGCGTCACCGCCAGAGCCTTTGGCAGGCGAAGACTACTTTTGTCAAGATAAGCAGTACTAGCTGTCCCCTTTCAAATTGGCCGTTGTTGGCTCCCTTCCCGCTCAATATTTGGGAAGAGGACCAGGGCCTCTATAAATAGGACTAGCCACCACAGTAGGAGGGGACGAAGCCTCAGGCATCTGATCTTGAGCCAATCCCTAGCTACACACCGAGCACAAGAACACCTCAACCTTAGGAGGCTGTTCTTCCCCTTCTAACTGTTCATCCTCAGCCCAAGAGGCAATCCACCACCACCACACTGGAGTAGGGTATTACACCACAACGGTGGCCCGAACCAGTATAAATCTTGAGTTCTTTGTGTTGCGAGTTCATCGAGTTAGCCCTTGAGATCTTAGCGAAGCTAGTACGTGGACCGGTAGGGGGAGAACTTCGCGCGCACCCCAGAGTTCGAACCTTAAGGGTTTTGCCAGAACCCGATATCCGACATTTGGCACGCCAGGTAGGGGTGCGCCAAAGCTTCCCTTCCGTCGCTCCGCGTCCCGTTGCTTCATCGTCTCCATGGCGGACGCACGCCGCGCTCGCGCCGAGCGCCGGGCTGCCCTCGCCACCCGCGTTGCTCAGACGGCTCCCGTCGGTGGGCCACCCCGTCGTTCTCCGTCACCTGCCGCCAACGCCGCCACCGGCCCGGCGGGGAACGAGCAGCAAGCATCCTCGCTGCACCCCTCGGTGCGGCGGGACGGCCGCACCGCCACTCCATCGCTGACCCCAGCCGATTCGTCATCCCACGCCGTCAAGGCCCCGTGGACGCCAGTCGCTTCCGTGAATGGCACGCGAGCTCCTGCGCTACCGCCCCGTCGACAAGCTCTACGAGGACTGGCTCGACCGCATCGCCGAGCTTGTCAGCGCAGCACGGGGCTCTCCTGCACCGTCCCTCTCGCTGCCTCGCCCTCCACCAGCTGCAGGCGGCGTGGCCCACGGAGCGCCTCCACCACCTCTGCCCCAAGACAAAGTCTTGGTACCAAGGCGCACGGCCCCGCAATGCGACCTACTGCGTCCGGCGCCCGGCAAGAAGAGAGAAGCTGCCAAGAAGTCCCTCGACCGCAAGAAAACGCTCCACCACTCCCCGCACCGCCACGCCAGGATCACTTGCTGCGGCAGGGCCCCGCGCCGCTTGCCGCGACGGTGCGCGGGCGCCAAGACCAAGCCCCGCCTCCAAGACAAGCCCCGGTGACAATGGCCGGCTGCCGTGCCTTCACCCCCGAGCTGCGTAGCGTCGCCTGGCCAAGCAAGTTTAAGCCGGATTCGCCTCGCCACGACGGCACTTCGACTTCGTTAGAGTTCTTGCAGCTCTACGAGCTGAGCATCGAGGCGGCCAACGGCGACGAGAAAGTCATGGCGAACTGGTTTCCCATGGCTCTCAAAGATGGTGCCCGTTCCTGGCTCCTCAACCTGCCTCCGAGCTCAATCTCCTCCTGGGACGAGATGCGCAACCGCTTCGTCGCCAACTTCCAGGGCACTCGCGACCGCCCACCGGCCGCGGGTGACCTACGCCGCCTGAGGCAACAACCAGGAGAGACCCTCCATAAGTACATCCAGCGCTTCAACAACGTTCGCCTCAAGATCCCCAAGGTGACAGACGAGGCCATCATCTCCGCATTCTCTGATGGCGTCCGTGACGTCAAGATGAAGGAGCAGCTCGCCATCCACGAGGAGCTCTGCATGTCCCTGGAACTGTTCAACCTAGCGACCAAGTGCGCAAGAGCTGAGGAGGGGCGCCTCTCCCTCCTCGAGCTCCCGGCTGCTGACCCGGAGGAGAAGAAAGCCAAGGCCAAGGACGTGAAGCGCAAGGGAGCAGCCATGCTCGTAGCGGAGCCGGACACTAAGCGTGGTAGAGACCAGCCTGAGTCATCCAAGAGAAGCCGGCCATTCTACGCCTTCCATAACCTGCATAGCCACAACACCAGCGACTGTCAAGAGCTCAGAGCCATTCGAGAAGGACGCTTCGGTGACGCCCCGAGCGCAACGACCGGGGCTACGGCAGAGGAGGAGGACGTGGTGGCGGACGCTGGGATGACCGTGGCCCACGCTAGGAGTGGCGCGAACGGCCTCGCAAGGACCGCTGGCAGGATCAGCCTCGCGAGGGCGCCTGGAGGGATCAACCTCGTGAAGATCGTCCTCAAGGCAACGCCGGTCTCCGTCCACTACCGCCACCACCAAGAAGGAATGACGACCACCATCAAGACGAGGGGCTGGGGGCTTCCAGGAGCCGTGTGCTATCGCCTGCATCTTGGGCGGAGCTCAGGCCCCAGCCTCGCAGCGTATCGTCAAACAGTTTGCTCGTGAAGTGAATGCAGTCCTCCCCAGGCTCGAGGCCACGCGCCCGCTCAGATGGTTCCAGTGCGCCATCACGTTCAGTTTGGCAGATCAGTTCAAGTGCGCGGCTACCGCTGGTTCCCTCCCGATGCTTTGTTCACCAGTCATCAGTAATGTGCAAGTCACCAAGACCCATCGACAGCGGCGCAGGGCTCAACGTCCTGTCCGTTGATACATTTGACAACCTTCAAGTGCCCTACGACCAGCTTCAGCCCACCAAGCCTTTCTCAAGAGTGACCGACGGCTCCACTACCCCGATCGGGCAGGTCCGCCTCTGGTCACCTTTCAGAGAACGCAACAACTACCGCACCGAGCTTATCGACTTCGACATCGCGACATCCGCTCGCCATACAATGCCATCCTCGGGTATCCGACCCTGGCCAAGTTCATGGCGGTAACCCATCACGGTTACAACGTCCTCAAGATGCCAGGAAGCAGCGGAATCATCACAATCCCGTGCGAAGAAAGAGACACGGTGTGCTCCCTCGAGCGCGCCTTCCAAGCTGCAGCAATCGACGACTTCGACAAAGAAGGGCGAGTGCCCTCCGAGACCACCCCAAGAAGAAAAGCGGTTGCACCTGCAAGACCTCGGGAGGGTGGCGCCGCGAGCGGTACCTCGTCATGATCGGCCGCGCTGGGCGCCTCCTCCTCAGATAGGAAAGCGCCTGGCGCCCTTCTCGTGCAGGCTCGGGGCTCTCTTCTAGAGGGCCTCGGACCTTGCCAACATCACGAGGGAGGCGCCGGGCACCACTTGGAGGCGTGCTTCACGACACGCTTCCCCTGTGGAGAACACAGGCGAGGAGCGCCCACCGCCAGAGTTCATCACCAGGACCACTCAGGAACTGCAAGACGCAAGGGCCATGCGCGGCGACCGCCGCTCACCAGGCGCAGGTCCCCATCCAGGCGAGGATGCCGGGCTGCGCATCTGCATCGACATCCCAGGGCTCAACAGGGCCGCATCTCAGGAGCTCTCCTGGCCTTCGCGCGTGGGACGCTGCGAGGGTCCATCGCACAACTACGTTCGCATCCCTTTCAGCCTGCCGAGCGTGGCGTCCGCCTACCAGCGCAACTTGCGGTGCGCCCTGGCATCCCAGGAGGCCAGGCACCACGCCGTCCTGATGGAGAAGAGACGGTCCTCAAGGAACCACCTAGACCCTTAGAGCTTCCCGAGGCTCAGGGCCCCGGTGGCTCGTGAGGAGCGATCCCTTCGCCGCGTACCTTCAGCTGCCCCAACATCACTGCATCAACAAAACCAGGTGACATTTTCCAAGTTTATTTAGCTGGGAGCGCCCCCTGGGCTGCATCATTCCCAGGCCGCGTGGGTCCGTCCCTGTGGCATTTATCCCCTTTTTATGTCTTTAGCTTACCTTGCTGGGGGTGCCCCTCGGGCTGCATCATCCCCAAGCCGCTCGGGCCTGACCCAACGACATGTATCCTTCCTGCATTTACTTGAGCCAGTATGCTTTCCATGCTTGATCTACCTATGACTATCACCTGTTTGACCCTCACCTCCCACAGAGGCTACTCACGTTGGCACGGCGCTTGTGCACGGGTCCGTCCCTGCAACATCGACAAATCTGAGCGGACGAGCTCTGGCTCGTGGCACGCCCACAAGACGCTACTTACCTCACCAGCCCTCGCGTCTCCATCTCCACGCGGAGCAACCAGCGGCGGACTGGCAACCATAATGGCAGACTGTGTTTCTCCTTATGCTGGCTTGCAGAATCTCGTGAGAATGACAGCAGGCGGCGCCACGAGCTCCCTCTTCTCCCAAGAAACCCGCTTGCGCGTTAAAAGGGGGGCTCCTGAGCATCACGACTCAGGAGCTCCTACTGGCTCTCCAACCCTCACCACCTGGCCTTGACCATGGCACGCGACCTGGCATACCAGCGGCGGCTGAGCTTGCTCGAGGGCCGGGACCTGAGAACGCAGAGCATGAAGGAGATCGTGGAGAAGAGGGAGAGGCTCGTATGGACCTGACCTAGCTACGCGTGAACATGGCGCATCGCAAGGAATCAGCCCCGGACCGCCAAGATAAGTCTCGTGCTCTGATCGACTAAATTGTTGGAGCCAAGGGGTCACGCTCGTCGCAGCCCTGTTGCGGCAACGTCGCCCCCCTTTCTTACCTTACCACGGCTGCTTGAGCGCTAAAGGGGACCTCCTGAGCATCGCGCCTCAGGAGCTCTTACTAGACCTCAGGCCGCTCACCTCCTGGCCTTGACCACGGCACGTGACTTGGCATACCAGCGATGGCTGAAGCCTGCCTGGGGACTGGGACCTGTCAGCGTAGAGCACCAAGTCGCCGCGAGGTCGGAAAGGGGAGACCGAGCTGAAGCTGGACTTGCGCTCGCAAATTTTCACAACAAGGATGATATCAACAAAAGACATTACAGACCCTTTACATGCCCACACGGGGTACTTCATGATTCCTCGCAAGGAACAAAAGATGAAAACTTAGGAGAATCCTAACTACACGCTTCCGCGACCGACGCCATCATCAACAGTGGGCCACAGGAGGCCGGCGCCAACCCCATCCAGATCAACGATGGTGGCGGCCGACGCCGCAGCCTTTGCTCCGGCCACGGCGAGAGCTCAGGGGCACGTAGCTGTCGTCGCTCGTCTTCGGAGTCTCGTAGAGCTCGGGAGAACCGCTAGACGCCCAAGAGTCACTGCAGCTGGAGGGGCCGCAGGCCGGGCGCTCATCGTCCTGGCGCTCCCCTCTAGGGCAGCACTCCAGGCGACAGCCCTCCGCATCAAAGACAAACAACATGGAAGCGCCGTCGTACGCGAAGTGGATCGCGAGGGCACCCTCCATGCGGCAAACCCGCGCGACCTCACCCCAGCCGCGGGTCATGAAGATCTTGCCGGAGGGGACGGCTTCAACCTCTGCTCCGGTCGCCGGAGCATCGCAGTCAGCATGCTGCAACCGGAGCTCGAGAGGTCCCCTCGGCGGCATCACGTTAGAGAAGAACCACGAGAAGCGGATCCAAGTGCTCGGAGGCATCGCTGCCCACAGCACGAGCTCGCGAGAGGAGTCCGCAGCGTAGATTCCAGGGGCGACGACGCGTGGCGCCATGACGCGGCGGCCGTGGTCGCGGCGCGGGCGGCGCCGCTCGTCGCTCCTTCCTCCTGAGCCCTCGGCTCGGGCGTACAAGGGCAGCGGATACCCTGGAGGTGGCCGTTCCCACCAGGGCCTCGTCACCTCCGCCCTCACGACAATGTCGTGGCGGTGGACCGGCCTCTTCTTTGGCGGAAGCGGCCCTAGCACATCACGGGGAGCCTTTCCCTTCTCCTTGGCGGAGAATCTTTGGATCAGCGCCATTGGAATTGCTACTATCAGTGGAGCAAGGAGGAAGGAGCAAGCGGGATGGGAAGAGATGGGCGACGGGGGCTCTACCCCCCTCCCCATTTATAGCAAGAGAAGGCCAACCAGTGCCCCCCATGATCACAGGTAATGATGGTTTTCCCTTGCATGCCGCAGGGACTTGTCAAGTTGGGAAGTTGCCGAGGCAGCGTGGGGAAGCGAAGACGCCCACGTCCAATCAACCGCCACACGTCGACCAAGGCCGCAGGCTATTGGGGCCCGCGGTGCTCCCCACTTGACCTTTGGCTTCGCCTCGAAGCCAAGCCCGAGCGCACCTTGGGCCCGGGGGCTACTGTCGGTGTTCTGGGAACAGGGTCCCCAGACTTGCCTGCCTGCGGCCCGCGGCATGGCTCTGCAAGTGGGCATGTATGACCCATCTTCACCAACAAGCATTCAAGACCCTCGCGAGAGGCCAAGCCTCGCGAGGCGGACGACACAAGACCTCCTCAGGAGCGGCCTCACCAGGTTGGCTCGCGAGGGGCGGAGAGATCAAGGCAAGGCAAACCTCGCGAGGTTCTCGCGACGTGAGCCATGATGACCGAGACCAGGCGGGCGCCAGGCGGGTGCCAGCATGCACAGTGTCCTTGTTTCCTCTTTGATGCTAAGGAGGCAAGCACAGGGCGGAGTACCGAGGCGTCAAGCAAAGGTTTCTATATCAGTGCAACAAGACCAAGACCAGCAGGACGGCAAGACGGAGGCCACCATGGAGCCCAAGGCGGCGTCACCGCCAGAGCCTTTGGCAGCGAAGACTACTTTGCCAGATAAGCAGTACTAGTTGTCCCCTTTCAAATTGGCTGTTGTTGGCTCCCTTCCCGCTCAATATTTGGGAAGAGGACCAGGGCCTCTATAAATAGGACTACCCACCACAGTATGAGGGGACGAAGCCTCAGGCATCTGATCTTGAGCCAATCCCTAGCTACACACCGAGCACACGAACACCTCAACCTCAGGAGGCTGTTCGTCCCCTTGTAACTGTTCATCCTCAGCCCATGAGGCAATCCACCACCACACTGGAGTAGTGTATTACACCACAACGGTGGCCCGAACCAGTATAAATCTTGTGTTCTTTGTGTTGCGAGTTCATCGAGTTAGCCCTTGAGATCTTAGCAAAGCTAGGACGTGGATCGGTAGGGGGAGAACTTCGCGCGCACCCCAGAGTTCGAACCTTAAGGGTTTTGCCAGAACCCGAGATCCGACATACATAAAATTTCTGAACGAGATGGATAAAGCTAAAGTTGACGCAATTGAGAAAATGCCATGTCCTAAAGATATCAAAGGTACTCGTAGTTTCCTCGGTCATGCTGGTTTCTATAGTAGGTTTATTAAAGACTTCTCAAAAATTTCTAGGCCTCCTACAAATCTTTTACAAAAGGATGTTCCATTTGTTTTTGATGATGATTGTGTAGAAACCTTTGAAACACTTAAGAAAGCCTTAATTTCTGCACCTGTTGTTCAACCACATGATTGGAACTTGCCTTTTGAAATTATGTATGATGCTAGTGATTATGTTGTTGGTGTTGTTCTAGGACAAAGAGTTGATAAGAAATTAAATGTTATTCATTATGCTAGTAAAACTCTAGACAGTGCCCAACGCAATTATGCTACTACTAAAAAAGAATTTTTAGCAGTGGTGTTTGCTTGTGATAAATTTAGATCTTACATTGTTGATTCCAAACTGATTGTTCACACCGATCATGTTGCTATAAAATATTTTATGGAAAAGAAAGATGCTAAACCTAGACTCATTAGGTGGGTTCTTTTGCCACAAGAATTTGACTTACATATCACTGATAGAAAGGGAGCCAAGAACCCAGTGGCTGATAACTTGTCTAGGTTAGAGAATATTCTTGATGACGCACAACCTATTAATGATAGTTTTCCTGATGAACAATTAGCTACAATAAATGTTTCTCATAACACTCCTTGGTATGCTGGCTATGCAAATTACATTGTTGCTAAATATATACCACCTAGCTTCACATACCAACAAAAGAAACAATTCTTATATGATTTAAGACATTACTTTTGGGATGACCCACATATTTATAAAGAAGGAGTAGATGGTATTATTAGACGTTGTGTACTTGAGCATGAATAGGGACAAATCCTACGGAAATGTCACTCCAAAGCTTATGGAGGGCATCATGCGGGAGACAGAACTGTTCACAAGGCATTGCAACATGGTTTTTATTGGCCTACTCTCTTCAAGGATGCACGTAAGTTTGTTTGATCTTGTGATGAATGCCAATGAATTGGTAATATTGGTAAGCGTCAAGAAATGCCTATGAATTATTCACTTGTTGTTGAACCATTTGATGTTTGGTGTTTTGATTACATGGGACCTTTTCCTTCCTCTAATGGGTATACACATATTTTGGCTGTTGTTGATTATGTTACTAAATGGGTAGAAGCTATTCCAACTAGTAGTGCTGATCACAACACCTCTATTAAAATGCTTATGGAAGTTATTTTCCCAAGGTTTGGAGTCCCTGGATATTTAATGACTGGTGGTGGTTCACACTTTATTCATGGTGCTTTCCGTAAAATGCTTTCTGAGTATGATGTTAACCATAGAATTGCATCACCCTATCATCCTCAATCTAGTGGTCAAGTTGAACTTAGCAATAGAGAAATAAAGTTAATATTACAAAAAACTGTCAACGGGTCCCAAAAGAATTGGTCTAAGAAATTAGATGATGCACTTTGGGCTTATAGGACAACATATAAAAATCCTATGGGTATGTATCCTTATAAAATGGTTTATGGAAAAGCTTGTCATTTGCCTCTTGAGTTAGAACACAAAGCATATTGGGCAATTAAAGAACTCAACTATGATTTCAAACTTGCCGCTGAAAAGAGGTTTCGATATCAGCTCAATAGATGAATGGAGAACCCAAGCTTATGAAAATGCCAAGTTATTTAAAGAAAAAGTGAAAACATGGCATGACAAAAGAATCCAAAAGCGCGAGTTCAAAGTTGGAGATATGTTCTTTTGTACAACTCTCGTTTCAGATTCTTTGCAGGAAAACTCCTCTCCAAATGGGAAGGACCCTATGTTATTGAGGAGGTTTATCGATCTAGATCCATCAAAATAAATAATGCCGAAGGTAATAACCCGAAGGTTGTCAATGGGCAAAGAATAAAACATTATATCTCAGGTACGACCATTAATGTTGAAAGCAATATTATCCAAACCATGACACCCAAAGAACACATAAAGGAAACCTTTCGGAACACTCCAGAATCGTGAAAAAATAGGAGGTACGTGATACGACAAGTAAACGGACTCCAAAAAATCAGCAAAAATGTTTTCTGTCAGTTTTGGAATATATAAAAAATTAGGAAAATAAGAAACAACCAGGAAGGCAGCCCTGGTGGGCACAAGACAAGAGTTGTGCGCGCCTGTGTGGGTTGTGCCCACCTCGGGTACCTTCCGGACTCCGTGTTTCTTCCGCTTGCTTGTTTCCCAATATAAAAAAAATCTTTATATACCCCCTGAACCTATTGACCAGCGTATCGCGGAGAAATCTTCTGTTCTTCTTTCTTGATGTTTTCTGTCAGATTTGTTAAGCCAGGCATCATGTCTTCTCCCTCCTCCTACAAAGTAGAAGAGGATGCTTGGTTGATGAATATTGAATCGAAGAGAGAAGAACCCAAAGAAGCCTTCAAAGGGGACAAGAGCAAGGAGGCCACTGGAGATCAAGTGCCGGTGGTCGAGCAAGTCTTGCCTGCTGAGGAGGAGGAAGAAAATATCCTTAAACCTTACTATGATCATCTTACTCCCACTGAGATTGAAGCTTTTCGGATCATCGAAACGGTTCGTGTGCAAAATAAATATCTTACTCATGAAAATATTCTATTGCAAGAGCACATCATCGCCCTCCAGAGCGTCATCCGTAGATTGGAGTATCTTTTGAGCTTGAAGGATAAGATTGCTACTACTTCATCAGCACCACCTCCTTCTTCATCACCAAAGGAAACTTGAGTATCGGGTAGGGGCACTCCCCTTGGCTTGTGCCAAGCTTGGGGGAGGTGTCCCTGTATCGTACCTCCACTATCTTTTGCCTTTACTTATCTTAGTTCGATCCATAATTATCTTTTGCTTTAGTTGAATAAAAGTTGAGTTCTATCCTTTCTTTTCGAGTGTTTTCTTAGTGATCTATCCTTGTAATCTTGTGCAAGATATATAATAAAGTTTTATTTGAATTTTGTTTTATTTACTTTCATATTCAATAAAAAGAAAGGAAATAAATGAAAAAGATCATATGCTAATCTTATGGTAAGTAATGACAACACATAAGGAAGAGTATAAGTAGAAAATTTTATTGGAGATTTACAAACATAGCATTGGTCAATGATGCAATTCATGAAAGAATTAATAAGGGAAGAGAAGATTCAACATGCAAATACACTATCTTGGACATCTTTTGTGATTGTGAGCCCCCATCAAAATATTATATGCCAAAATTGTTGACGTTGGACAAGGAAGACAACGTAATGATTTATGTTTGTTCATATTCACATAGAAGTTATATTGTCATAAATCCTTTAACATGTGGTGCTTGCCCCCATCTTTGCTAGCCAAAAATTCCGCACTAAGTAGGGATACTACTTGTGCATCCAAAACCCTTAAACCAAAATCTTGTTTCGAGAGTCCACCATACCTACCTATGGATTGAGTAAGATCCTTCAAGTAAGTTGTCATCGGTGCAATAAGGCAATAAAAATTGCTTCTAAAAGTGTTGGATCATTTAGTGCAAGAGAAAATTGAGCGATGTACGAACTTGTGATGGCAAAGAAAAAAGCGATGCATCGCATAATAAAGGTTGCTATCATAAGGGGCAATATAACATGACGTTCTTTTGCACTAAGAGATTGAGTATACAAACGAATAAGTGCATGACAACCTCTGCTTCCCTCTGCGAAGGGCCTATCTTTTACTTTTATGTATTTACTTTTATGCAAGAGTCAAATTATTTCTTTCTATTCCTTTTTATTTTTCTCTTTTGGCAAGCACCATGTGGTGAGGAAAGATCTAGGCACATATATCCAGTTGGATATGGATGACATCAGTTATTATTTTTGACATCACCCTTGAGGTGAATACATTGGGATGCGAAACTATAAGCCCCTATCTTTCTATGTGTCCGGTTGAAACTTTTTGCTCATGTGTATGCGGTGAGTGTTAGCAATCATAGAAGACTATATGATGGTTGAGTATGTGGACTTGCCTAAAGGCTCCGATACATGACCAATCCTAAAAAGATGATGAATTGTAGTTGCAAAGTTGACTGAGAACATAGTTTGTTGATTTTCAGTGAAGTTTATGCTTTGTACTTCGATGTTGTAATGAATTGTTACTTATCCATGAGAAGTTATATGATGAAAGTTCTATGATAAAGTTCTATGTTATAGTTTGTTGTGTTATAATAATATACATGATGCTTCTATGTCTGTATTTTGTTTTTATCGTGTAACATCCCAAATTTTCAATTTGGCATATTATACATAGGTCATCCATGCATATCATATTTTATTGCCTTTTGTTTGCAATCCTCGAAATCCTAAGCAACTCAAGGACCCTCGGAGAGAGTTGGGGATTTTCGATTTTCATATTTGATTTTTATCAAGTAGTGAAGACAAGGATTTTTGGTTTTAATTATTTTTCTCTCGGAAAATATTTCATTTTTAAATAATAAATGAGGGAGATAATATGACTTCTCCAAAATAATTGAAATATCGGAGGAAAAATGTTAAAATCATTATTTGGTTTTATTTGATTTATTTGGAATTTTATTCATTTTAGAAAAATTTGCATGTTTTAAAAATTGCATTTTAGGGGCCAAGAAAAGTTCATCCTGTTCTAAATATTCCATTTAGACGGAAAAAACTTATTTTGGAATTTTTAGATTTTTATTTATTTTTTTTAGGTTTTTTTTTCTGTCGGCGGAACGTTTAAAAAGGACTACCGACTGGGTCAAGCTCACTGAGCCAGCCGCCCGCCACCGCCTCCCCTCCAGGCCGGCCACGGACTCGGAGAGTCCGGATCGCCGCCTCCCGCCGCCTCGACCCCTTCCCAAGTCGGAGCCGCCTCGCCTCTTCCCCTTTAAATACCACCGGGGCCTCTGTGGAGCCTCGAGTCGCCGCCTGCCCGCCCCTCGCTGCATGCTGAGCCGCCGCCGCCCGCACCACGCCGAGCCGCCAGCCGCCAGCCGCCGCCGCCCCTCGCCGAGCCGAGCCCGCCCGCCGGACGACCTCGCCGGAGGTAGCCGCCCCGCCGCCGGTTTTTTTAAAAAGAAAAACCCCTTCGGTTTTTTAGAAAAATCCTAGTTCGTTTTTTTATATAGATCGGTTTTATTCTCCGGTTTATGTGTTTAGCGGCGTCATTGCTCGTTCTTTTCTAACGAACGTGTTCGCTGCTTAGTTTTCTGCTAACGAACGTTCGTTCGTTTAGCCGTTCGTCGTTTTCTTTTTATCGGATTTATTCCACGGTTTTTCCGATCGCGATTTCTGATCCGATGTTCGAACTAGTATAACTTTTCGCTCGTTCATCCGAATCAGGCGATTCAAGCGCCTGGAGTTTCATCTTGAAACCCTCTTTCTGAATAGCCAACTCAAACAAGTGTTTGCCTCTGTAAAATTTGACCCTAGTTCAGATTAGTAAACGGATCTTGTTTCTTTCGCCGTTTGAGTTTCGTTGCTCCGTTTGGTTTGATTCATTTTGCGAACCGGAGTTCTTAATTTGAACTTTCTGGTCGGCCTCTTTCAGTTGAAGTTTCATTTGTGCATCTTTGCTTATTGCTTATGTATGTATTGTTTGCTTGCGATAGAATTCCCGGAGTGCGAAGCGTGTTACTACGAGTCTCTAGGATTCCCGAATCGTCAGCAAGGCAAGTAACACTTTGATCATACTCTTTTCATACCCAGTTTTTATGCATTAGTTTCAACCTCACACATTGCATGGTTAGGATGTAATTAATTTGTGGGTTGGGAGGTAGATGATGAGGTAGGAACCTATTGTCCTGCATTCAAACCTTGGGAGTTACTTCTACGTGTTGCTTATATTGCTATGCTATGCTCATAGACGTGGATTGGGTTTGAGAGCTATCCATGACAGATGTGAGATTGTTAATTAATGGTTAACTTAAGGTGGCAACTTTAATACACATCTGGGTGGATTGAGGCACCTGGGGAACCCAGTGTTGTCTGTTTTGTTTTGGAAATCCCGGGGTATCCATGTGATCTTCCTATGGACCGCCACCCAGGCTCAAAGGGAACTGAGTTTATTCATGCTAGAAACTTTCGTGTGCAACCACAAGCTATTATGGGCTCTATCATAGTTGAGTAAGTTACGTGAAGCTCTTGAAGAGGTAGATCAGCAGGTAGTGGGTTTTGTAGGTTTGGTATGGTCTACCCGGAGTAGAGAGTTAATGTTTCTGAAAGACTGTGTCTCGGTCATCCGTTTCTCAAACACCATGCAGCGCGAGAAATCAACGGAGGTGATTGAGTCTTGTGGGGAAAAGTGCGCAAACCTCTGCAGAGTGTACAATCTAATCATGGTTAGCCGTGTCCCCGGTTATGGACAATTATGAGTATCTAGTACTTGAGTATTCACATGTATCTCATCACTATAAATTAATATTGCTGGGATGTTAATTACCTTAATTGGGATTGAGTTGGGGTTATACCTTCTCAATGATGTTTCAACCACCATGATAGTTAAATTAAAATTTATTACTTTGTTGTAGTAAAAATTGGCTTTCCGCAAAATCAGAATCAGAGAGCTTTCCACCACCAAATATGCATGTAGTGGTAGCATTATTCTGTTATTGCTCTATTGTGTTACATTGCCAAAGATATTCCATGTGCTGACCCGTTCTCGGGCTGCAACGTATTATGTTGCAGACTTTTCGCACAAGGAGTAAGGTTCGATAGTTCGTTGCCGTGTACTCAGCTATGCCGTTGGAGTTGATGGACTCATTTTATCTTCCAAGCCTTCCACCGTTATCGTATTAGATGGCCTTAAGCCATATTATTGTAATAAGTTCTCTTTGAGACATTCGATGTAATAAGTGTGTGATTGCTACTCTGTTATAAATCCTTCGAGTACTGTGTGTCAAAGATTACCGATCCAGGATGACACGGAAGCACGTAGACTTGACCATCCGAGGTCGGGTCGCTACAAGATGGTATCGAGCACACGCTGAGTGTAGGACACGACCACTAAGATAAAACCATAGGTCACTCTTCTCTACTCATTTCTGACTCCTCTCCATTTTTCCACTCTTTAGGATGACGGAGATGCAGAACAAGTTTGCACAACCGGATGAAGACACACCTTTTGGACGCCACTTGAAGGAAGTCACTAGGTACATGAATATTGGAATACCAAGCTTCACCAGGACATACAACGCCACTTTACCAGAAGAAGAACACTGGATGATTCAAGTACAAGTTCCAGGAAGGATGTTCTCACCAACTTCCAAGCCCATAGAGTTTTCTTTTGAAGCACCCACCTGGAGCCTTGGCAAGAGTATGGCAGCTCACATTACCATGGGACGCATTGGAGAAGTCTACAACCGGGAGCTTAAAGACACCATATATCAAATATGTGGGCGCCGAGATGAGCAATGGGAAGTAATCAGCACCAAGAAGGATAGATCCATTGCAGCTTACATCCAGGAGCTAAACCAAAGACATTCGACGTCAGAGAACCAGATGTAAAAGGAGACATGATGGAGATGAAGAAGGCGAAAACTAGGATCATCGAAATGGAGGAAGAACTCAAGTTTACACGTGATGGATATGAGGAAGAAATCAAGACCCTCGGAGAAGAATGACGACCTAGTCAAGAAGATCGGAGTCTTCATGGGAGGACCAAAGACCGAAGAAGAGGAGGAAGATCCCACTTGTCCGGACAACTACATCATCATCAACAACACCGACTCTGATCCAAGTGATGATGACTACGAAGACGAAGCTGGAGCAGACATCATGGAGTCTTCTACCGATCAAAATTTCTAGATGACCACCATATAATAGTAGTATTCCCCCATGTAATTAGTATTAGTTGAGCACTTATGCGATAGTCCTAGACCGTTTTGTATGCCCTTGCTTCATTGATTGAATGAATGTGTGTGTTTGCCTCATATGCATATGGGTAGTGTTTCTCCCCTAGATCTTTTTCTATTCTAATCTCTTCCATCTAAATCCCTCAGATGCCTCTGAGACGTGACCCCGGTTTTGTTTTCCCACCGAGCTCACCCAGCTTGATCCAAAGCAGAATGCCTTGATGCAATTGCTAGTTCGTAACTGTGGCAACAACAACAACAACAATGCCAACAACAACCCGCCGCCAAATGGACAATTTAACCTGCTTCTGAGGCTACAACCGCCGGTGTTTTCCAAAGAGCACCGAGCCAATAGTTGCCGATGATTGGCTACACCGTATTGGAAGGAGTTAACCACCGCAGGATGCACGAATCTTTGAAAGGGTGCGCTTTGCGACATCAATTGGATGGTCCAAAGAATGCATGGTGGGAGAATTACACGGCTACTTTTCCTATAGCCAATGTCACTTGGGACCAGCCCAACAAGCTTTGACGCACCCATGTCTCAACTGGAGCCATGCAGATAAAGAAGCGTGAGTTTCACAACTTACACCAGGGGAACCGTACTGTGGCCTAGTACGTGGATGAGTTTAGCAAGTTATCACGCTATGCCCCTGATGATGTGGCCACAGATGCCGCGAAGCAGGAGAAGTTTATGGAAGGGCTGAATGATGAGATGAGTATGCAGTTGATGGTGGCAACTTTCAACAACTACCGTGAGTTGGTAGATAAGGCCCTAATGATTGAAGGAAAGCAACAGCAGATTGAGAGCCGTAAGAGGAAGTATGGACAATGGAAGTATAACTCAGGAGCTCACCAGAAGCCTCGCTTAACCCCAAACTCGGGAGGACTTGTTCATAATCATGGAGGTCATAACCATACTGGAGGAGGATTGCATAATCAAAATGGTGCGAAGAACGGGAATGGGAATGGAGTCAACAATAATCAAAACCGCTCTAACCCAGCTACACCCGCCAAGAGGGACTTAAGCCAAGTTATTTGCTTTAAGTGCGGAAAGACAGGGCACTATGCCAATGACTGCCCTGAAGGAAAGAATGGAAACGGAAATGGGAGCGCTGGGAAGAAGCCCAATCCATTCAACAAAGGACAAGTGAACCACGTTAACGTGGAGGAAGTTGAAGAGCAGCCTTGACGTGGTAATAGGTAAGTTTTCGGTTCACCATTTACCGCTCTTGTTCTTTTCGATATTGGTGCATCGCATTCATACATATCAAGGGGATTTGTGGAAAAGTTTAAGTTACCAACCCAAACCCTTAGGACCCCTCTTCTAGTGAGCTCGCCTGGAGCAGAGTACATGGCTAGCAGATGGTGCACCCAGATACCCCTAATCATTGGCACACATGTTTTTCAGTCTGACCTAAATATCTTGGAGTCGCAAGGATTGGATGTGATATTAGGTATGGATTGGATGTCAAAGTATGGAGGAAGTATTGACTGTGCTAGCAAGTCAATTTATCTTACCACCCGAGAGGGAAAAAGGATTAAGTATGTATCTAGGCATGTGCCTAGGAGGAGCCAAGTGAATGCCCTCACGGAGTTGTACAGAGGAAGTACCAGTAGTAAAGGATTATCCGGATGTTTTCCTGAGGAGTTACTGTGCATGCCACCGGATCGAGACATCGAAGTTTCGATAGAGCTATTGCTGTGCAGGCCAATATCCAAGAGACCCTATCGGATGCCCGCAAATGATCCGGAGGAAATTAAGAAGCAGATCAAGGAGCTATTGGAGAAAGGTTACATTCAGAGAAGTTCATCACCTTGGGGAGCCCCAATACTTTTGGTGGAGAAGAAGGATAAATCCCTGAGGATGGTTGTTGATTATCGAGCTCTGAATGAAGTAACGATAAAGAACAAGTATCCCTTACCGATGATTAATGATTTGTTTGATCAGTTGCAAGGAGCTAAGGTGTTTTCGGAGATTGATCTACGATCAGGATACCATCAGTTGAAGATCCGAGAGAAGGATATACCAAAGACAGCATTTACCACACGATATGGATTATATGAGTATACGGTGATGTCATTTGGACTGACTAACGCCTCGCCTATTTCATGAGTATGATGAACAAGGTGTTCATGGAGTATTTGGACAAGTTTGTTGTGGTGTTTATTGATGATATTATGCTATACTCAAGAACGAATAGGAGCACGCGAACACTTGCGCTTGGTTCTCGAGAAACTTCGTGGAACACCGGTTATACGCCAAATTCAGCAAGTGCGAGTTTTGGTTGAAGGAAGTTGGATTTCTTGGGCATGTTATATCATGAGAGGGTATAGCAAGAGATCCCAAAGAAGGTTTAGTCGATCCATCGAATGGTTGGCACCCACTTCAGCTTGGCGAGATCCGCAGATTTCCTTGGACTGGCAGGATATTATCGGAGATTCATTGAGAATTTTTCCAAGATTGCTAAGCCAATGACTGAATTGCTAAAGAAGGATACTAAGTTCAAATGGATAGACGATTGCGAGACAAGCTTTCAGGAGTTGAAGAAATGGTTTACTACAGCCCCAGTGCTGACATTGCCAGATATACATAATGAGTTTCAAGTGTATTGTGACGCCTCTCGCTTGGGACTTGGATGTGTTCTTATGCAGGACGAAAAAGTTGTTTCGTATGCCTCACGACAACTGAAGCCACATGAGTTGAACTATGCCACACATGATTTGGAGTTAGCAGCTGTAGTACATGCGTTGAAGACCTGGAGACATTATCTTATTGGAAATCGTTGTGATGTGTACACGGATCATAAGAGTTTGAAGTACATTTTCACACGTATGAGTTAAACCTCGCAGGAGGAGATGGCTGGAACTTATAAAGGATTACGACATGAAGCTACACTATCATCCAGGAAAGGCCAACATAAGAGCTGACGCTTTGAGCCGGAAGAGTTATGCTAATATCCTTGAAAGCAAAGGATTGCCAAAGGAGTTAGTCATGAGATCATGGAACTTCGATTGGAGGTTGTTCCAAGAGGTTTTCTTGCAACAATGGAGGTTCAGTCGATGTTGTTGAACAAGATTCGAGAAGCTCAGAAGGAGGACAAAGAGATTGCTGAGATAAGAGAGAAGACGGGCGAAGGAAAAGCCAAAGATTTTCGCGAGGATGAGCACGATACCTTGTGGTTTGAGGACCGGATTTATGTGCCCAACAATTCGGAGATCAGGAAGTCAATACTTCAGGAGGCCCATGACTCACCATACTCGATTCATGCCGGAAACACCAAGATGTATTTGGACTTGAAGGAACGTTTCTGGTGGACTGGTATGAAGAAGGATATTGCCGAGTATGTAGCCGTATGTGATGTATGTCAGAGAGTGAAGGCAGAGCATCGAAGTTGCAGGATCTGTTACAACCTATGCCAATACCCGAATGGAAGTGGGACAAACTTGGCATGGACTTTATTACCGGATTACCCAGAACCAAGGCAGGATATGATTCAATATGGGTAGTTGTGGATCGTTTGACCAAATTAGCCCATTTCATCCCAGTGAAAACAACCTATACAAGTGCAAAATTGGCCAAGATATATACGACTGTGGATCGTATGTTTGCATGGAGTTCCGAGGACCATCATATCAGATAGAGGAACACAGTTTACTTCAAAGTTTTGGCATCAGCTACACCAGACTTTGGGTACCAGATTGGAGTTCAGTACCGCTTTCCACCCGCAGACGGATGGACAGACAGAGAGAGTCAATCAGATTCTGGAGGACATGTTGAGAGCCCGTGCGCTAGATTATGGATCTAGTTGGGATGGCAATTTGTCGTACGCAGAGTTCTCATACAACAACAGCTACCAGACCAGTTTGAAGATGGCACCGTTCGAAGCTCTGTATGGACGCAGATGTAGAACACCATTGATGTGGGATGAGGTTGGAGACCGTCAGTTGTTTGGACCAGATTTGATCAAGGAATCAGAGGAGAAGGTTAAACTGATCAGAGACAGACTAAAGATTGCTCATTCTAGACATAAGAGTTACGCAGATTCAAAACGCAAGGAAGTAACCTATGAAATTGGAGACAGAGCCTATCTGCGATTATCACCCTTGAGGGGAGTGAAACGTTTTGGAGTAAAGGGAAAGTTAGCCCCAAGATTTGTAGGACCGTATCGTGTTTTGGAACGGATGGGAGAAGTTGCCTACAAGCTGGAGTTACCTGAAGGATTGTCAGAAGTTCACAATGTGTTTCATGTATCACAGCTGAAGAAGTGCCATGCTGAGATGGCCGATATACCGTTACATGATACAGTGCCCTTGGAGGCGATTCAGCTGGATAGTAATCCGACCTATGAGGAGAAGCCAATAAAGATTCTTGATTTCGACAGTCGAGTCACTTGCAGCAAGGTTATCAAGTTTTGCAAAGTTCACTGGAGCCACCATACTGAGGAGGAAGCCACCTGGGAGCGAGAAGAGGATATTCGCAAGGACCATCCGCACCTATTTTCTAGCCAACCCGAATCTCGAGGGCGAGATTCATCTTAAGGGGAGTAGGTTTGTAACATCCCAAATTTTCAATTTGGCATGTTATACATAGGTCATCCATGCATATCATATTTTATTGCCTTTTGTTTGCAATCCTCGAATCCTAAGCAACTCAAGGACCCTCGGAGAGAGTTGGGGATTTTTCGATTTTCATATTTGATTTTTATCAAGTAGTGAAGACGAGGATTTTTGGTTTTGATTATTTTTCTCTCTGGAAAATATTTCATTTTTAAATAATAAATGAGGGGAGATAATATGACTTCTCCAAAATAATTGAAATATCGGAGGAAAAATGTTAAAATAATTATTTGGTTTTTATTTGATTTATTTTGGAATTTTATTCGCCCTATAAAATTTTGCATGTTTTAAAAAATGCATTTTAGGGGCCAAGAAAAGTTCATCGTGTTCTAAATATTCCATTTAGACGGAGAAAACTTATTTTGGAATTTTGAGATTTTTATTTATCTTTTTCTAGGTTTTTTCTCATGAACGTTTTAAAAAAAAGGACCCGCGCCTGACCGGGCCGGCTCAGCCGAGCCAGCCCGCCTGCGCCACCGCCTCCCCGCCGTGCCGCCGCCGTTCTGGAGAGTCCGGATCACCGCCGCCTCCGCCGCCTCGACCCTCCCCAAGTCGGAGCGGCCGCCTCTCCCCTTTTTAATACCACCCCGGGGCCCTGTGGAGCCCCGAGTCGCCGCCACCGCTGCCTCGCCTGGCGCCAAGAGCCGCCGCCGCCCCTCGCCGAGCCCCGCCGGAGCCGCCCGCCTCGCCGAACGACCTCGCCGGAGGTAGCCGCCCCGCCGGCCATTTTTTTAAAAAGAAAAACCCCTTCGGTTTTTTTTAGAAAAAAACCCTAGTTCGTTTTTTTATATAGATCGGTTTTATTCTCTGGTTTATTTGTTTAGCGAGCGTTCGCTCGTTCGTTCATTCTAACGAACATGTTCGTCGTTTAGTTTCGCCAATCTAACGCTCGCTCGCTTAGCCGCTCGTCGCTTTTCTTTTATCGATTTATTCCGTGATTTTTTCGATCGCGATTTACGATCCGATGTTCGAACTAGTATAACTTTTCGCTCGCTTATCGGAATCAGGCGATTCAAGCGCTGCGGAGTTTCATCTCAAACCCTCTTTCCGGATAGCCAACTCAAACAAATTTTTGCCTCTGTAAAATTTGACCCTAGTTCAAATTAGTAAACGGATCTTGTTTCTTTCGCCGTTTGAGTTTCGTTGCTCTGTTTGGTTTGATTCATTTTGCGAACCGGAGTTCTTAATTTGAACTTTCTGGTCGGCCTCTTTCAGTTGAAGTTTCGTTTGTGCATCTTTGCTTGTTGCTTATGTATGTATTGTTTGCTTGCGATAGAATTCCCGAAGTGCGAAGCGTGTTACTACGAGTCTCTAGGATTCCCGGATCGTCAGCAAGGCAAGTAACACTTTGATCATACTCTTTTCATACCCAGTTTTTATGCATTAGTTTCAACCCTCACACATTGCATGGTTAGGATGTAACTAATTTGTGGGTTGGGAGGTAGATGATGAGGTAGGAACCTATTGTCCTGCATTCAAACCTTGGGAGTTACTTCTACGTGTTGCTTATATTGCTATGCTATGCTCGTAGACGTGGATTGGGTTTGAGAGTTATCCATGACAGATGTGAGATTGTTAATTAATGGTTAACTTAAGGTGGCAACTTTAATACACATCTGGGTGGATTGAGGCACCTGGGGAACCCAGTGTTGTCTCTGCTTTTGTTTTGGAAATCCCGGGGTATCCGTGGTGATCTTCCTATGGACCGCCACCTGTGCTCAAAGGGAACTGAGTTTATTCACGTTAGAAACTTCCGTGTGCAGCCACAAGCTATTATGGGCTCTAGCATAGTTGAGTAAGTTACATGAAGCTCTTGAAGAGGTAGATCAGCAGGTAGTGGGTTTTGTAGGTTTGGTATGGTCTACCCGGAGTAGAGAGTTAATGTTTCTGAAAGACTGTGTCTTGCTCATCCGTTTCTCAAACACCATGCAAAGGCGAAATCAATGGAGGCGATCGAGTCTTGTGGGGAAAAGTGCTGCAAACCTTTGCAGAGTGTACAATCTAATCATGGTTAGCCGTGTCCCCGGTTATGGACAATTCTCGAGTATCTAGTACTTGAGTATTCACATGTATCTCATCACTCTAAATTAATATTCTTTGGGATGTTAATTACCTTAATTGGGATTGAGTTGGGGTTATACCTTCTCAATGATGTTTCAACCACCATGATAGTTAAATTAAAATTTATTCCTTTGTTGTAGGGAAAAATTGGCTTTCCAAAAGCGCAACCGTAGAGCTTTCCACCAGCCAAATATGCATGTAGTGGTAGCATTATTCTGTTATTGCTCTATTGTGTCACATTGCCAGCATATTCCATGTGCTGACCCGTTCTCGGGCTGCAACGTATTATGTTGCAGACTTTTCAGACGAGGAGTAAGGATCGATAGGTCGTTGCCGTGCAGCTCAGCTATGCCGTTGGAGTTGATGGACTCACTTTATCTTCCAAGCCTTGCCCATTGTTATCGCATTAGATGGCCTTAAGCCATGTTATTGTAATAAGTTCTCTTTTGAGACATTCGATGTAATAAGTGTGTGATTGCTACTCTGTTATAAATCCTTTGAGTACTGTGTGTGTCAGCATTACCGGTCCAGGGATGACACGGAAGCACAGAGACTTGACCATCTGAGGTCGGGTCGCTACATATCGACACTTCTCTCTCTAAGCATGTGGACATGTTTTTCGATTTCGGTTTTCGCTTGAGGACAAGCGGGGTCTAAGCTTGGTGGAGTTGATACTCCATTTTGCATCATGTTTTCCTACTATTATTTATATTGTTTTTATGCATAATAATGCTTTTTGGAGTAATTCTAATGTCCTTTCTCTCATAATATGCAAGGTTCACACAAAGAGGGAAAATACCGGCAGCTGGAATTCTGGACCTGGAAAAGCTACGTTAGGCCACCTATTCTGGACATCTCCAAATAAGATGAAGCTTCACGAGGAATTTTTCTGGAATATATAAGAATAATTGGAGCAAATAACTACCAAAGGGGGCCCACCAGGTGGGCACAACCCACCTGGGTGCGCCAGGGAGTCTAGGCGCGCCCTGGTGGGTTGTGCCCTCCTCGACCCACTTCTGGTGCCCCTCTTCTGGTATATAAGTCATTTTGACCTAGAAAAATAAGGAGAGAACTTTCATGAAGAAGCGCCGCCGTCTCGAGGCGGAGCTCGGGCAGGAGCACTTTTGCCCTCCGGCAGAGCGATTTCGCCGAGGGAACTTCCCTCCCGGAGGTGGAAATCATCGTCATCATCATCACCAACAACTCTCCCATCTTGGGGAGGGCAATCTCCATCAACATCTTCAACAACACCATCTCCTCTCAAACCCTAGTTCATCTCTTGTGTTCAATCTTTGTACCGGAACCTTAGATGGGTGCTTGTGGGTGACTAGTAGTGTTGATTACGTCTTGTAGTTTATTACTATACGGTTATTTGGTGGAAGATTATATGTTCAGATCCATTATGCTATTTAATATCCCTCTGATCTTGAGCATGATTATCATTTGTGAGTAGTTACTTTTGTTTTGAGGCCACGGGAGAAATCTTGTTGCAAGTAATCATCTGAACTTGATATGTGTTTGATATTTTGATGGTATGTGTTTTTTGATTCCCTTAGTGGTGTCATGTGAACGTCGACTACATGACACTTCACCTTATTAGGGCCTAAGGGAATGCACTGTGGAGTAGTTATTAGATGGTGGGTTGCGAGAGTGACAGAAGCTTAAACCCTAGTTTATGCGCTATTGCATAAGGGACTGATTTGGATCCAAAAGTTTAATGCTATGGTTAGATTTATTCTAAATACTTTTCTTGTAGTTGCGGATGCTTGCGAGGGGGTTAATCATAAGTAGAGGTTTGTTCGAGTAAGAACAACACCTAAGCACCGGTCCACCCACATATCAAATTATCAAAGTAGCGAACACAAATCAAACCAACATGATGAAAGTGATTAGATGAAATTCTGTACCCTCAAGAACGCTTTGCTTATCATAAGGGACCGTTTGGCCTGTCCTTTGCCTCGAAGGGATTGTGCTACCTTGCTGCACTTTTGTTACTGTTGCCGTTAATTTCTTGTTACAAATTATCTTGCTATCAAACTACTCGTTACTTATAATTTTAGTGCTTGCAGAGAATACCTTGCTGAAAACTACTTGTCATTTCCTTCTACTCCTCGTTGGGTTCGACACTCTTACTTATCGAAAGGACTACGATTGATCCCTATACTTGTGGGTCATCAAAGCCGTCCTCGGTGTTGCTTAATCTGAAATATGGCTAACTGTAGCGACCCGACCTCAGACGGTCAAGTCTCTGTGCTTAAGTGTCATCCCTGGATCGATATGCTGACGCACACAGTACTCAAGGATTTATAATAGAGGTAAATCACATGTATAAAGTAACGTAAGTACTATTACCTCAATCCAAATAGCGGAAGTAACAACAAGGTTGTGGATTCCCATCAACACCAACGACAAAGTTGAGTGTAGAAATCATAACCCTAACGTATCACTTACTCGTTGTAAGGTTCCTGCAACATGAGACATTGCAGCCATATAGGTCAGTACATTGAATGTACTGGCAATTTCACAATCAGAGAGCAATGCTGAATAATGACTATCACTACATGCATATTTGACTGGTGGAGGCTCCAAGTTTAATTTTGCATAAAGCTAATTTTTTCCTACAACAAAGGAATAAATTTTATTGAACTACAAAGTTGGTTGTAATATTGAGAAGGTTCCTCCAACTCAACCCCAAAGTAATAATTATAACCCAACAAATTAATTAGGTAAAAGTGATGAGATCAAATCAATAATTCAAGTACCAGATACTCAAGATGTCCATAAACGGGTACATGGCTAATCATGATTAGTTTGTACACTCTGCAGAGGTTTCATGACTTTTCCCTCAAGAAGACTCGATCTCCTCCGTTGTATTTCTCGACCGCATGGTGTTTGAGAAACGGATGATCGAGACACAGTCTTTCCAAAGCATTAACTCTTTACTCTGGGTAGACAGCACCACCTACTTCCCCTACATATGTTAGCCTACCACTGAAAGAGGTCACACAACATACTCAACTATGCCAGAGCCCATAATGGCTTGTGGCTGCACATGGAAGTTTCTAGCATGAATAATTTTATGATCCCTTTGAGCCTGGGTGGCATTCCATAGGGTGATCACACGGGTACTCCGGGATCCCCTTGGGCAAGCACTGGGTTCTGCAAGTGCCCGGGCAAACCACTCGGTGCTCCAGGGTGCCCCAATCATTCCACCCAGATGTGTGTTAATGTTGCCACCTTAAGTTTCCTTAGTTAAATATAACTCTCACATCTTTCATGAATCTCACATACCAATCCACGTCTACGAGCATAGCATAACAGTATAAGCATAACGTAGTAACACCCTGGGTTTGAATGCAAGACAATAGGTTCCTACCTCATCAACTACTTCCCAATACCCACATGTTATCAATTCCTATTCATGCAATGTTTGAGGGTAAAACTAATGCATAAAAACTGGGTATGAAAAGTATGATCAAAGTGTGAACTTGCCTTGTACTGTTGATGAAGATGATTCGCACTCATAACTCCTGATAGTTCTACTCGTCACACTCCGTTCAATCTATCGTAAGCAAGCAATTGCATACATAAGCACTCATGAAAAAGAATCGAAGAAAAGATCTCAAAAAACTTCAAAAATAAGCAATTAACTCTTTCAACAGAAAAGTCAAGAGCTTCTATTAGCAAAAAGAATCAACTAAATCGGAATTATAAAACTCGAGTTATGAACAAAAGAAGTTCAAATTCAAATCTGTTTAAAATCAAATTTTAAATTTTCAAAAACTTGTTTAAGTTGATTACTGGACAGAAGGGATCATGACAAAGAAGTGGGCGTTGGTTTCGTTGGATTTGGACAAATGGGTAAAAAGTTGCGAGGGTTTGAAGATCAGGGGCTAATCTGCGATAAAAATAATCGTGGATAGGTCCCTAGCCAAAAATAAAAAAAGAGAAAGACTATGGCGCGAACGTCTGCTAACAGAGGCAAACGAGCGAATTCGTTCGTTATAAGAACTAAACAAACGAATGTTCGTAGAATAAAACTAACCGAAGAAAATCGAGAAAACCCGATATAGAAAAAAATCGAACTAGGGTTTACCGAAAAAACCGAACGATTTTATACCGTTTAACTGGAAAAGACCGGCGGCGTGATCCGGCGAGGCGGCGCGGGATGCGCCCGGTGATTGGTTAGCGGCAGCTGGCGCAGGTGGAGCGGCGACAAGAACGGACGACATCGGATGTGCGCTTGGGACGAGGCGGGAGGGCATGCAAGGCTGGTTATGAAGGGCGGGCGGCTACTTGGGAGGGGGGCACGGCTCGTGAGGCGTGTCTCACATGGGACATGGCGGCGGTCAAGGCCGGGAGTCCTGGTCTCGAGCCGAGCGGAAGGCGGCATTGGGCCGGGCCCAAGAGGGCGACGTGTTTTTTAAATAAAATAAATTCCGCCAAAGAAAATCCTAATAAAGAAATATTTTTTTTCTAAAAATGCCAAAAACAATTTTCACCGTCTAAATAAAATATTTAGAACAAAGTGAACATTTTTCTGGCCTAAAAATGCAATTTTGAAAAATGCATATTTTTCTAATTCAAATAAAATCTTGAATAAAATTCAAATAAAATATTTATTTGATTTTAACATTTTTCCTCCAATATTTCTTTTATTTTGGAGAAGTCATTTTATCTCCTCTCTTTTATTCTTATGTAGGAAATATTTCAGAGAGAAAAATATTAAAACCAAAATGATCCTCTTTTCAAATTTGAGAAAAATTCAAATATGAAAATAATGAAATCCCCAACTCTCTCCGTGGGTCCTTAAGTTGCTTAGGATTTTCTAGGATTGCAAACGAAATGCAAATAAAACATGATATGCATATGATGACCTATGTATAACATTCCAAATTGAAAATTTGGGATGTTACACTAACAAAAGAGCCAATGTGTACATGTTGTATATGTATATGTCATCCATTTTTTACTTCCCTTGATTTTTGCACATATGACACATGTATACATGAGTAACTCTCATAGTTCATAAAATCTAAAGCCAACATATTATCATAAGTAGTAGAAGGCATGAAAATATTGCAACTCAATCTGGACATATAAGTGAAGCTCTTATTCATATCAAAGGATTGACAATGTTCATCATTAAACCCTCCCAACATTGGTGAATAAACCTTACTTGCATCAAATTTACATGCTAAAACATGCTTAAATAAGCAAACATGCAATAAGCCACTTGACACAGAATCATCACCAAGATTAGAGGTCATATCAAAATGATTAAACATTGGTTCTTTTGCATCAACAGATAATTCATTGGGTGCACTCAAAATTGTTGGTACTTCAACTATTTGATCCATGATGCATTCATGACAGTAACACTATTCTCTAAAATAGCCGGGGTGCTTAAATCAATAGGTAACTCAACACATGACATATTGAAGTTAACTGGGCATGCATCATTCTCATGTGAAAGTGTAAAATCTGTACCTTTGTCATTACCTCTTATGATCAACTCGGATGATGTAGGCACTCTTGGTGGTGATGTGTCACATGGTGGAGATGATGTAGTCCTCGCAACAACGGATGTGGTTGTCATAGTACGCCTAGTAGTTGAAGAAACATCTGTATCAACACTTGGAATGTGCACCATGCGCTTGTTCTCCTTGTAGGCAACACGTCGTTTTATTTCCTGTTCATCTTTGCAAGCAAGACGAAACAAATGGTCCATAGGATGACACTCTTCATGAATCAGTATCTCTTGAATACCTCTTGAATACCATGGCTTAATCCTCCCCAGAATCTATCCATAAAATCTTCTTCACTTTCTTCTAAAAATGAGTGCAACAATGTAGTTTGTAAATCATCATAATATTTTGTTACCGTGTCAGTGCATTGTTTTAAATGTTGTAGTTTTTTTAATCATGACACGAGTATAATAAACATCAACGAATCTATCCCTCATGACAAGTTTTAAATCATCCCAAGTAGTAGGCATAAGATTAGGATTTAACCGACAATATTCACTCCACCAAACTAAAGCAAAGCTACTAAAAGTACTAACCACAGCTTGAAATTTTCCACGCTCATCAAAACTATGGGAAGCAAATATAGAATTTATTTCGTTCTCCCATTCAATATATAAATCAGGCCTAAAACTACTAGTAAATGGTGGCATGGAAACATTAACCTGATTATGTGCGTTCTGATGTTGTTGCTCCTCTTGTGACGGTTGTTGTATTTTCTTAGGTGATGGAAAATATCCCACGATCGATGAAGCCCAAGAACTAACAACTCCAGAACCTGCGATAGTAGAAAACAAGAAACTATGAACTACTAGGATGTGGTGGTAAAACGCTCACAGTATAACAAATATCAATATCTTACAAGTTCTTACCATGCAGCAGGTGGTGACAGGCAACCAACTATGTCAAATAACTTTGAAGATTGAGTAAAGAGATTGCCAAGAGAATGTGTGTATACATGGTGTAAAAATATGTGGAGCTAGGAAGGCTTAAATATATGGTAGAAAAATATTAGCAATAATCAATTCAGAGATGCAATGTTGGATAAACGCTCAACAACGGTACTGTGCTGGTCCTAGGCTAGACTGGACTAGAGACGCGAGCTTAGAACACTAATGAGGTCACGGTGTAGCACAATTAGTATCAATAAAAGATATGAAGTAGCTCTCGACAACAAGATATAAGTGAAGATGACAATAGCAGTAAAGATAATGATGAGAAACAACTGCCAAGCAGGATATACAACAACTCTCTCTCCAACTTTCCTCCACGAAAATTTTGTGCCAATTTTACGATAATTTTTATCTGAGAATGCTACTGACTCAAGCTTTCAAACACAACAATAATCACTCAATTCCGAGTTGATATGAGGAGTTAAAAAATTCTAAAACTGGTCTGAAAAACTAGAACAAGCTGTGTTCGCAAACTTCGGAGGGCAAAAATACCTATTTAGAAGCCGATTTTGACGTGTCAAATATTGAATTAGCTTCTGCAACTATTGAGATGCGACTCGTCGTTAGCTTTAATTTGAGTACTCGCGGAGCCAAAACGGACTTCGTATGAGGAAGTTATGCATTTCTTGAACAATGCATAAAACACATTCCAATCCGAATTCAGGTACGAGATTGAGACTAGATAGATCCAAATTTTTTTTCACTTTTTTCTCACACTTATTTCTTTTTCTTTCTCTCTTTTTTTTCTCTAACTTTTTTTTTACTTTTTTCTCCCTATTTCCAAGACAACTAGATAAGCTGCAAATTGGATCAACCGAAGATGTGAACGACCTCTACTATGATTATGACAATGAATGGTGGGTAGCACGTGGTGGAAATTGATGGATGGAGTGGTGGACAGCAGAAGGGATAACGATGCAGCGGCGGCGTGACTAATGTGAACAGAACTCGAAACTCTAAATGAACTAGACACTAAGACCAGCAACTCGGAACGATAATGCAACCGATAATTCAACTATGCACGCAATAAAAAGAAAATCGCAAAGGCTTAGACTGGCTTGGACAAAGAATGAATAGATCTAACTTTTTTGTGCCTTTTTCTTGGCCCATAGGTGAAACATTAAACTAATCTAGGGAAAACTAGAAATTCTTACTGAGTAACCTGAAAACAGATACCACTTGATAGAGGCGGGGTGTCCGATCTTTCGATGAGATGATAACTATCGATTTGGTGGAGATGACTTTGACGATCCGACTACAAACGCGCACGAAATTGCACCAACTCCGAGAGATTATTGACCACGCCAGAGAACGATCAACCTGACCACGAAGGTCTATTCCTGCAAGCAATCAAAGAACAAGCAAGAATATGATAAAGCAATCTGAATATTGTGAATATATATGAAGTATTGATAAAGGTGGGGATCAAAAGGCGGTCTTGGTCTGGTCGTTGGACACAAACGAAGTACACGAAGTTGCAATGGCTAACTTTTAACTAAATAAATCCCAAGCAAAAAGCTGCTAGAAGGATCTACTTATATAGGAGCAAGGGGTGGCGGCCAAGGAGTCGGGAGGACGTCCCAAGACAGTCTAAAACTAACCCTAGGTCGTACAAGGCCAAATGGCCCAAGTGGAGGTGACACAACACCTTTGGACATGTAGTTTGACTCGGATTCTGCTGCAGCGTCAGATTGTTTCATCAATAACTCAATGCTCCGGACGAATTTTAAGGTGAATCCAATTGGGTTGGAAAAATCACGAAATCTACTTTACAACAAAAAAAGAATCGCCCAATTCAGAGTCCGGATGAAAGAGTTCTTGTCGTTTTAGGTCAGGTATGTCTGTGTAGTTTGAGTCTGAGTCCAGAACGTGAGAGACTTGGACTCTATCTTCTCTTGGCCCAAAAGTGGCGCGAGAGGACTTTTTGAACAGCACATACACTTCTCTTTTTCCCTTATCTTCATATGGGGATTGTAGAAATGTCCCATACACCTGCAATTAGACATGGCACAAAAGTCTATGAAGTATTTTTGTCCTGGATGCCATAAATAAATTATTGCATAGTTTGCATTAGAAATCACCTCACAAATATACATGTATGCAATATTTTTGGTCGTATCCAACTTAGTCATGTCCTCATCACCATGGTGATAGTATCACCCCTGTGGCGCACAATGTTGTACAAACTCGGATATTGTTCCGGAGTCTGGCATTTCCTAGCCACTTGTCCTCCCAGAATCTAATATCTGGGCTGTCCTTAATAAAGAAGGATGCATAGCAGAAGAAATATTTCTTATTAGCCATTGGACCCACCAAAAAGTGGGAATCCCAGGCTTCTAGTATACTTGGGATACCGCCTTGGAACCCACATATTTCCTCCTTAGGAGGGTTTGCCATACACCATCTTCCGTCAGTAATTTAAACAACCATATGCCGAGGAGGGCCCATTCTTAACTTCAAGGTCATGAATGCCCAAGCCGCCTTGGTCTTTGGGATGGCAAACCACACTCCATTTAGCCAGTCGATTTTTTTCTTGTTATCTCCTTGCCAAAAGAATCTTGATCGGAAATAATCCAATCTATGTCAAACTACTTTCGGCAACTGGAAAAAGGAAATCATATATTGTACCATATTACTTAGTACTGAATTTATGAGGACCAATCTTCCACCTAGAGAGAACAATTTACCTTTCCAACTACTAATTCTTTTTTTGCAGTCTCTCCTCGACATGTTTCCATTCAGCATTTATGAGTCTCCGATAATGTATCGGTATCCCCAAATATGTGATCGAAAACTAGCCACACCCGCATCCGAACAGTTGAGCATACAGGTGGGCCTCGTCCTCGGCGTCACCAAAGCAAAACAATTCACTTTTATGAAAATTGATCTTAAGACCCGAGAGTTTCTCAAATGCTGATAAAACCAATTTCATATTTCTCGCTTTCTCGAGATGATGATCCATAAAGAGAATCGTATTGTCAGCATATTGAAGTATAGAGAGACAATCATCAACTAGACGACTTGCTGCCCCATCAATTTGGCCAGCAATCTTGGCACACTTAATCATGACCGCTAGCATATCCGCCACTATATTGAATAGCATGTGCAATAACGAGTCACCTTGTCGCAATCCCTTCTTCGTTTGGAAATAGTGTCCAATGTCATCATTGACCTTAATGGCAACAGTACCACCAGAAACGAAGCTATGGATCATAGCATGCTTTTAATCTGAGAGTCTGTTGAAGGAAGGGCCACTCGACTTTGTCATAAGCCTTTTCAAAGTTTATTTTGAGTACCACCCCATTCAACCTTTTTCGGTGTAATTCATGGACTGTTTCATGAAGGATAACAACTCCATCTAATGTGTCTGCCTTGCATAAAAGTTTTCTGTGAAGGACGAACCACATGTTCAGCAACCAAATTTAGCCTAATAGTCACAACCTTCGTGAATATTTCAAAACTAACATTTAGGGAGGCAAGTGGGTCTACATTGTTGTATCCTTCAGCCTCATTAACCTTAGGTAATTAAATAATCTCACCGAAGTTTAAAGGAACCAATTCTAGTTGGCCAGCATGTGGGTTTCTAAACAAAAGTAGGAGATCCGGTTTGATGACTTCCCAGAAGTTCTGATAGAACTATGCGGGAAAACCAAACGGACATAGGGCTTTGTTATGCTCCATTAGGAAATTCGCCTTCCTAACTTCCTCCTTTGGGGTATGTGGCTGTTAGAAGGCTATTTTCACATCAGAGACCCGGGGGATGTCATCGGTTTGGGACACATCCATCAAGAAATTTCCTTCCTCTGGGGCTCCGAACAAATTTTTATAATAATTAGTGATATAAGATTTAAGTTGCTCATGCCCCTCAATCGTGCCCTCATCCTATTATAGGGATTGAATAATTTTGTTCCGGTGTCTACCATTGGTGACTCCTATCTAGTATTCGAATCACCTTTCTGGATAAACTAGGAGTTGGAATGTTGGTACCATTTGAGTTCCTCTTCGCGCAATATGTTAGCTATCTATGCATTCGAATGACTCTTGATCTCGATTTCATGCTCAGATAGAGGTCTAACCTCTGCCAAAGCTTCTAACTCATCAATGATAGATGAAAGACGAAGCTTCTCCTTTTTGAGGGTACCCACTATATGCCTAGCCCAACCACCAAGGAATTTACGTAATGCACGCATTTTGTTATTCCATCTGTGTATTGGGGTAGGCCCGGCCACTGGTTTCTCCCACACCTCCTTGACCATGTCATGGAAGCCATCTCGAAGCAAACACCCAAGTTCGAACTTGAACTTGTGTCTATGTTGTGGTCGTGGCAACCCAGTAGTTAGGAGAATGGGTGTGTGGTCTAATATAACCTCGATACAAGGTAGAGCATCACTACTAGGGAAAAGCCTATACACAGAAAGTTACTAGTAGCGAGGGTTAAAACCTCGCTATCACATTTACCAAGAGCGCAGGTTTTAAACCTCGCTACTACTAAGTTGATAGCGATGGCGGGTTTTTAACCCTCGCTACTACTAAGCGGTCTCTACCGTGCCCCAGGGACATGCTATAGTAGTAGCGCGGGTTTTTAAAACCTCGCTACTACTAAGTTTGATAGCAGTAGCGTTGTTTTATAGCCCTCGCTACTACTAAGTGGTGCCATAGTAGTAGCGAGGGGGTAAAAAACCGCGCTACTACTAAAGGTCCCATTTTCAAACTCTACCCCCCCTGTGGATCGCCTTTTCAGTTTTTAAAAAAATAAAAGAAAATGATGAAAATGTCAAAAAATAAAATAAAATAAGTTTCCCATGTGATATGTGGTCTAGTTGTTGGGAAAATTTGCAAATATGAATTTCGACTTTATTTGCAAAATCTCTCGAGAATTTGTAAAAATGGGCATAACTTTTGCATACTAACTCGGATGAAAAAGTTTTTTATATGAAAAATCATCTACTCGAAAACCATTTTCAAAATCCTCAAAAAACAAACAGAAAAAAAGTTACGGGGCTTTTAAGATCTAGAGTGGAAAAAATCGAAAAAATTTCAAACTGTGTGGTCAAACTTTGGTCAAACAATGGTCAAACTAATTATTCTAGAATATTAGTGTTACTAAATAATTATTTTAGTTTTTTTGGTCAAATCTGGTCAAACTATGGTCAAACTGTGGTCAAACTAATTATTCAAGAAATATTAGTGTTACTAATTTTTTAGAACAATAGTTTCAAACTCAAATAGTGAAATGTGTGACTTCATGCTCAAGCTAAATTCACGAGGTTAATAGGATTGGTATCTTACTATTGTCGGAAAACAACAAGTGCAGAACTTGGAAACGAGGGAGAATAGAACCCGGAAGTTAAGCATGCTCAGCCGGAGTAGTGAGAGGATGGGTGACCGTCAGGGATGTTAGATGATTTGGAATGATGAGGGTGATTAGAGATTAAATTGAGCAGCGATGAGGGGTGATTAGAGATTTGAGGTTAAAATAATTCAGAAATTTGAAAATTAGGGAAAAAAATCGAAATATTTTTCGAAAAAATTCAAAAAACCCTCATTGGTAGTAGTAGCTGGTTTTTACCCACGCTACTACTAAAGGGCGTAGTAGTAGCGCTGGTGGTACCTGCCTCTTTGCTATATCGTTAGTCAGAAGCGCCTTATTAGTAGCGCCGGCCCCCGCGCTACTAATAGGCCCAAAACCCGCGTTGCTGCTAGGCTTTTCCCTAGTAGTGCATGAACATACAAGATAGGAAATTTAGATTCCCAGTCGGTATCCATTAAAACATGTTCTAGTTTCTCATATGTCAGTTCTAGAAGACTGTTCGCCCAAGTGAATTGTCTTCCAATCATGGAAACCTCTCGCAGATCTAGGCTGTCGATGATAGCGTTGGAAAGGAAAGGCCAATCATTATCAAACCTACCACGGATTTTCTCATTTGGAAATCGAAGCAAATTGAAATCCTCACCTCTAAGGATAGGATAGGGATTATCTTTCACCAGATTAACCAATTCACGGAGAAAATTGGCCTTTAACTCATCCTGGGTTGCCCCATACACGACAACGAGGGTCCATGTGAAGTTATTGGCATTGTTGCAAATACGGGGTTTAACGTCAAACTCACCATTTGAACTAGCCAACACATCCATAGCCCCTGTATTAATGCCAACTAAAATGCCCCCAGAACGACCTCTAGGCGGTCATGAAACCAAAGTAAAGTCTATCCCGCCCGAAAGACGGTTAAGTAGATTCACAAAGAAATCGCGTCTCCCCGGTTCAGAGATAGCCAAAAAATCTAAATTGTATTCCCTATTACATTCCACAATGATAAATGTTTAGCCAAGTCACGGAGACCTCTTCTATTAAAAAACATTCCATTCATAAGGAAACAATAGAAATTTAGAACATGTCGCCCTCTTATGGGACTTAGTATCTTTTTTCGAACGTGCGGTCTTTGACTTACGTCAGGATGCTGTAAGCTCAGTCAATGAACTAAGCCTGGGTTCATCTAGACCCACGTCCGAAACCTCTCCTACTAAATGAGAGAGGAGCTGACCATCTGATGTGCTATGCAGCTCCTCCTCAGCAGTATGGGAGGCATAAGACTTGCTAGAAACACGTGGAGTACCTTTAATCAGTCATATTCCAAATGTTTCAAAGCATTAGTCAAAAAATAATTATCCTTCTCATTCTTTCCAAGACTAACACTCACATTATTTAACTTAGAAATGATGGAAGTAATAGAAAAAACTAAAAAGGATCTCGGTGATGACGTAATACCTTGGTTGTCGAGGTTGTGTGCTGCTTTACGCCGCATAGCCTTGGCCAAGGAGTCCTCATCTGTGTCCATAGAACCGTCGTCAACAACTGTATGCCTACATCTTCGGCGTGTAGGAGTCACTCCCTGCTATGGTCGTCGCTTCGTCCTCTGCATGCGGTAGAACCGTCTCCAAGGTCGTGGACGGTTGTGATGTCGGCTAGGACTACGTCGGTATTTCCCCAAAGAGGAAGGGATGATGTACCACAGTGACGGTAGGTATTTACCTCAGCGATGAAACCAAGGTTATCGAACCAGTAGGAGAACCAAGCAACACAACGTAAACATCCCCTCCACACAAATAACAACCACTTGCAACCTGACGTGTTAAAGGGGTTGTCAATCCCTTTCGGGTAACGACGCCAGAAATTGGTGCGTGGACGGGAGAAAGTTGTAATAGATTGAATAAATAGATCGCAAATAAAATAAAGTGCAGCAAAGTATTTTTGTATTTTTGGATTAATATATCTGAAAATAAATGCAAAGGAAAAGTAGATCACAAAGGCAAATATATGAGAAAGAGACCCGTGGGCCGTAGGTTCCACTAGTGGCTTCTCTCGAGAAAAATAGCAAATGGTGGGTGAACAAATTCTGTTGGGCAATTGATAGAACTTCAAATAATCATGACGATATCCAGGCAATGATCATTATATAGGCATCACGTCCAAGATTAATAGACCGACTCCTGCCTAAATCTACTGCTATTACTCCACACATCAACCGCTATCCAGCATGTGTCTAGTGTATTAAGTTCTTGGAGAAACGGAGTAATGCAATAAGAACAATGACATGATGTAGACAAGATCTATCTATGTAGAGATAGACCCCATCGTTTTATCCTTAGTAGCAACAATACATACGTGTCCCCTTCTGTCACTGGGATCAAGCACCGTAAGATCGAACCCACTACAAGGCACCTCTTCCGATTGCAAGATAAATAGATCAAGTTGGCCAAACAAAACCAAAATATCGGAGAAGAAATATGAGGCTATAAGAGATCATGCATAAAAGAGATCAAAGAAACTCAAATACTTTCATGGATATAAAAAGATATAACTGATCATAAAATCGAAGTTCATCAGATCCCAACAAACACACCGCAAAAAGAGTTACATAATATGGATCTCCGAGAGACCATTGTATTGAGAATTCAGCAAGAGAGAGGAAGCCATCTAGCTACTAACTACGGACCCGAAGGTCTAAAAGAACTACTCACGCATCATTGGAGAGGCACCAATGGAGGTGGTGAACCCCATCCGAGATGGTGTCTAGATTGGATCTGGTGGTTACGGATTCTCGCAATTTGGATCAATATTTCATCGACTCTAGGGTTTTGGGAATATTGGGGTATTTATAGAGCAAAGAGGCAATGGGCACCCGAGGTGGGCACAACCCACCAGGGCGCGCCTGGGCCTCCTGGCGCACCCTGGTGGGTTGTGCTCTCCTCGGAGCACCCCTAGGCGCAGCCAGGGCCCATTAGGTGTCTTCTGGTCCAAAAAAATTCTCTGTGAAGTTTTGTTGCATTTGGACTCCATTTGGTATTGATTTCCTACGATGTAAAAAACATGCAGAAAACAGCAAGTGGCACTTGGCACTATGTCAATAGGTTAGTACCAAAAAATGATATAAGATTACTATAAAATGATTATAAAACATCCAAGATTGATAATATAACACCATGGAACAATAAAAAATTATAGATTCGTTGGAGACGTATCAGCATCCCCAAGCTTAACTCCTACTCGTCCTCGAGTAGGTAAGTGATAAAAACAGAATTTTTGATGTGGAATGCTGCCTAACATGTCATATCATATTCTTTTCTTTATAACATGAACATTTGGACATTTATGTGATTCAAAGCAATAGTCTAGTTTTGACATGATAATTTAAATACTCAAGCATATCAACAAGCAACCATGTCTTTCAAAACATCAACGCTAAAATAATTTATCCCTAGCCCATCGTGCTCAACCATTGCACTGGTGCGCGTCGGTCCTAAACAAACGGTTTTTAACCCCTTTTCGCGACGGCATTTGGAACCATCGCCAAGTGAGTGTGTGCGATAGGGTGTCTGTCCCACACGACCCAGAAATCGTCGGTGATAGGCCCTCCTGGGACCCAGGCTGGGGCCGTGTGCGATTGGGCGAGGCATAGAAACCCAATCATTTCCGTAGGTATGTACATCCCACACGGTAATCCGAGAAAATCATTTCCGTAGGTATGTACATCCCACACGGTAATTTGAGAAAATCATTTCCGTAGGTATGTACATCCCACATGGTGAATCCAAGAAAAACATTTCTGTTCGTATGTATATCACACACAGTCAATCCAGGGAATACGTTTCCGTTCTTATGTACATCCCACATAGTCAATCCAGGGAAAACGTTTCCGTTCAGACGTAAATCCCACACAGTTTTATGTGTAGGCTCGTGTGTGAAAGTTGTAACTATCACACATGGTCTTCCTTGGTTAACTGTTTGCTTTTATCAACTATATCACACACGATTTGATGAAGAAAACTGTGTGGCATTGGGCTATTCATCGCAAGCACTTTTACTGCTAGAACCGTTTGGAAAGGTCCATGACACATTTAACAGGTTTATTAATTTACAATTAATAATTCCAGTATTACACAAATTCACATTTCACATCGAACAACTGTTTGCCAATTTCATATCAGGCACATAAATATATTATAACATCACAAAGACGGTAGCTACATGAAAACATCACAAGACAACATATAGCTAGTTCAACTTCATAAGAACAATATATTCATTTCCCTAATCGAGATCATCCAGGCTCGTCTTATCCACCTCTGCTTTTAGTTCAGTAAGAACCTGTTTTGCACGGGCCAACTGGGAAAGTGCCTCCTCCTTCGCCAACACCATCTTAGCAAAGTCAGATTTAAAAAATCTGAGCTCATTCTCCACCTTCAAATTTTTATCCCGCATCTTGAAATATGCTTCAACGTTGACAAGACTTTCTCTAAGCCTACGTGTGTTCACTTCCTCATACATGCTCCATAGCTTCGTTAGGCACATCTTCAAAGACTGTGGTCACTCTTGATCAACCCACTCCAAGTAAGAACACTTCCGTTCATCCTATAATATTTAAAACTAGATCAGTAACAATTGTAGGGGAAATGGGTTTATAGCAACATATAAAATCACCAATGCTTATTTTGAAAAACTGAAGAAACATGTTAATTATGACATATCTTCTCAAAAAGATCAATGTGCAAATGAAATAATTGGTACTGAGACAACAGCCAAATTCTGGAACATCAGAAGCTATAATTAACTACAATGATGCTACAAGTTCTTGCTCATGTACAATAAATAACAAATTGAACATTTTATGAGGAAGGTAAATGTAATCGCAACAAAGATAGCGATGTTGTTTGGATGACAGCAAATTGATTCTAACAGGTGTGTACATGAACAAATTTAGTAACATAGAACTAATAGCACTAAGGCCATCCACTATATATGCCAAAACTGGTGTAAAGACAATTGTTGCTACATCTCGCACCGGTGCCCTGAACTGGCGAGCCGATGCAGCGGAAAAAAAATCAGGGACGGACTCCGAGCACGTAGTTGCTCGATGCCCGCCTTCGCCGTGCCATAAATATATAGTATTTTACTGCTTGGCTGCTCAGATGTGTGGACCAAAGTTGGCTGCACAAATTGCTGAAGCGGTGCCAAATAATTTGCTAATGGCACCGCTGATGCGATGGCAACAATTTAAGATACTAGGTACAAACTGTGACACTATCTTAGGATGCGTTTGGTTGAAGGTGTGGTATGAATGGGTTGGGACCGTGACAATGTCTGAATCACATCTAACAAATGATTTGTAACGACGGAAGAGGGTCTAACCTTCTCTGCACATGCTAGAAACTTCCTCCCAGTGTCCACAGAATCAAACGCAAGTAGCTTCACACATGGAGATTGATGGTGACAATGAGCAGATAGATCTGCAGCCACCCCGCTCCATTCGTTGCCACTGATGGTCTTAGGGAGCTACAAGAGGAAGAAACGACTCAAATCGACCTTCGGGTAAAAATCCTTCACTCCAAGTCATAGATCGAGAGAGAGAAGAGAGGCATACCCGGGTGGTGAAGGAGTAGTCGGAGGAGGAGGAACCGCTGGAGATGTCTTTGAAGAAGACCATGGCGACCCCGGCGGTAGGATGCGAGACGGCGAGAGCGAGGAAGCGGCTATAGCTTAGCAAGGGAGGAAGGAAGGAGGAAACAGGGTGTAACACCCCCAGTGTCATGCTACAGTAATCCCCCATTAATGGTGCCATGTCATCAGCAATATTGTTGCTAATAATTGCTTGATCCAAATCGCTATACAAATCCAAACCGAGTTTAAAGACTAAATTCCAATTTCAAAGTGATAAATAAAATTTGTTGAAATCCAGGAACTAAAATGTTCCTACTGTTGCAAATAATCCCAATGCAATTATAAAATTGGAACCGACCTCACCAAAATTCCCAAAATGCACCTGGATTCTATTTTTGGCGGTCCAGCAACATTTATCTTTTTAGTTTCTAAAAATACCTAGGTCACTTCCAAATGCCTTGAAATATTTTGTGGCAGTTTCATAATTCACAAAGTATTTATGTGGCCTAGTTCCACATTTATCAAAAGTGTTTTGGCAGCCCTAATTATTTCTAGACAACTTCTGTTAATAAAGAAAAGAAAAACAACCTCCCCCCCCACTGGGCCAACCGTGGCCCAGCTGGCCAGCCCAACTGGGCATCCAGGCCACCAGGCCGGCCCACCTCTCCCTCTTTATCCCCACCCCGACCAAAACCCTAGCCCATAACCCCCCACTCTCCCCCGCACGATCTCCCCCACTTCCTCGATCTCTCCCACGCCTCTCTCCCCTTCCCCCATCTGGATCGGGGAAGAGGAGCAGATCCCGCCGTTCGCGCCCGACACCGGCCGTCCCAGCACCGCCTCCCGACGCGCCGGACCGCCTCGCCTCTCCGTCTCCTCCCGCATGGTGCCCGGCACCTCCTCGACCCGTCTTTGGAGCAGGGCACGACCCATGGCGCTCCGCCGCCGCCCGCCGGAGGCCTCTCCTCCTCGCCGGACCTCCTCGCGGAGCCCCACCTCATTGGGCGCCCTCGCCACCTCGTGCGCGTGACAGCGTCGGCAGCCGGGCTGCCGTCCCCATCGTCATCGTCGCCTCGTCCTCTCCCTCGGGACCTCCCGAACCCCCTCGAGCCCTCTGCCTAGACCCCACGCTCCCGCGGTGAGATCCTGCGCCGAACGCACCGTTCCCTGTTCCCCCTTCCGACCTCGTCGACGTACGCGCCCGGTCTCGCCAGGTCGCGCCCGCGCCCGCCGGAGTTGCCTCCCGCGCCAGCGCCCTGGCCTCGTCGCGCTCCCCTGACTCCACCCGCGGCTCGCCCGCGCCTCACCTTCCCGAGACTACGCCCACCTGCGCCGTTGTTAGCCCGGCCCCCTGGCTGCCGTGCCGTCGCCGCCTCGGCCTCTCCGCTTCGGCGCCCGCCGCCAGCGCCCTTCTGTTTAGCCGCTAAGACCTTCAAGGCCACGAAGGGCCCACGCCCATGTAAAAAAGGGTTTTTAGAAAAATATATTAATAAAATTAATTAATTAATTAACTAATTAATTAGTCAGTAATTAATTATTTAATTTAATTAACTCCGTTGAACTACCCTAATTAACTAGGTTAACTAATTAGATCTGTTTATTTAAGTTTGGTCAATGACAGGTGGACCCCACTCAAACTTTTGACGGTCGACAGTTATTTGTTGACTGCGACTCAGCGATCAGCGGGGCCCGATCTTGAAACCTCTGATCTGCTCTGCTGTGTACACTTTGTGTGTGCAGGTAGCAATTTAGTCCTTTTTTTGTTTTAATTAATAATAAATCCAATAAATTGTAGAATATTTTTGAAACTTTGAAAAATCATATTAAATAAACCGTAGCTCGGATCGAAAAACTTTATACATGAAAGTTGCTCAGAACGATAAGACGAACCCGAGTACGCTACCCACATACATGTCAGATGCCTCTAACTATCTGAACATGGAACATTCCCCCTCCGGTCATCTCATGCGATACAAGTCCGGGCAGGAATACATTCCCGGTTGAATCCCCCCTTCACCTATATCGTGTAGCCATGCGTTAGGTCACACCCGGCGCAGCATATTGCCATGTTACGCTTTGTGATGCTATGTTTGCTTTATATTTACTGTTTCTTCCCCCTCTTCTCTCCGGTAGACCCCAAGACCGATGCCGATGCCCCTGTGAACGACTACGTCGACGACGACCCCTCCTTGCCAGAGCAACCAGGCAAGCCCCCCCTTTGATCATCCCGATATCGCCCATTCCATTCTCTCATGCTTGCATTAGATTTTGCTACTGTTATTGATTGCTCCTATTACGATGCATAGCCTATTTTTGTATCTGTTGTTGTACCTTACACCTTATCCTAAACTGCTTAGTATAGGTTGGTTAGAGATCCATCGATGACCCCCACTTTGTCCCGATCGCCCGTTGGATTATCGAAGACCCAATCAACGGGATCGAAGACCGCACCACGACACCTCACATCACATCACGCCCTTCGTTGCTCAACTCGCAGAGTTACCATCGAAAGTGCCGAGGGTGGAACCTCATACATCACTCTGATGAGATCTCTGAGAGTAGTTATTCGCTCATGGTCATCGAGGGTGATTTCCTCCTTAACCACTTCCGATGCGACTCTGTCGTGCAACCCCTCAAGTGTGAACCTCGAGGGTGATTCCTCTTACGTTCACCTTGATGATTACATCTAGTGGAATTCATCAGGGGTGATTCCTCGGGGTTTCCCCTTGATGTTTGGACACACAGATATTTGGACTTCACCACTGTTACTTGGAAAGACGGGTCGACCCCGAGGGGTACCCGCGCGAGCTTAATTGCGAGTGATGTGGAGTCGGGTTGACCTGGAGGGTGCCCGCGAGATAATTACGAGGCGTGGCCGGGCATTCCTAGCCCTTGCCGCAAGTCCTCGAGACGGGGCAACGGGGTCACATCTTTCGTGAGTCTCTGCTTGTTACCACGCGTTCCTAATCCACTACGATTTGGATATTTGATCCGAGGGGCCTCTGGCCTGATAGCACTAACCATCACGTGGGCATAGTATGGGCGTTCTGCGTCGTATGCATCGGTAGAAGCTTAATAGGCGTCGTGACTGGCGGCGCTACCGGGTTGGACCGTAAGCTCTTGCCTTTTAGGGAGGTAGCTAGGTCTGCTCACCGGCCGCGTTAAGAACGCAGGAGTTCCGGGGAGATGGCCCATGACCGGGGCATAGGTTTAGTCCGCGTCTTGGCCTCTTTATTATGCCTAGGTCGGGTTGCGGCGTATTGTTTGGCCGAGGGCGGGCATGACCCAGGAAAGTGTGTCCGGCCGGAGTTAATCGAGCGTGGTGGGTAAGTTGGTGCACCCCTGCAGGGAAGAAAACATCTATCGGTAGCCTGTCCTATGGTAACGGACACTTGGAGTTGTATCCTGATCGATACAACTAGAACTGGATACTTGAGATGAGACATGGATATGAGCATTGGATTGTGATGACAATTGGATAGTATGGCTCTGGGTTTGCTTTCTCACAGGGAGTCGAGAAAGGATCTCTGGCCGAGGTTGATAACACTTCTACTACTTTACTTATGCTACTCTACTCCCTCCGGATGCTGCAAGATGGTGGTTCCCTGAAGATGCTAGTCTTCGATAGGACTAGGCCTTCTCTCTATTCTGGCATTTCTGCAGTCCAGTCCACATATCTGACCTTCCTTTGATAATGTTGCATATGTAGTGTAGATCCTTGCTTGCAGTACTTTGGATGAGTACTCACGGTTGCTTTGCTCCCCTTTTCCCCTTTCTTCTTCTTCTTTCCGGTTGATGCAACCAGATGTTGGAGCCCAGGAATCAGATGCCACCGCCGATGCCTACTACTACGTGGAGACCGTCGACGACCAGGAGTAGTTAGGAGGTTCCCAGGCAGGAGGCCTTGCCTTTTCAATCGTAGATGATTTTGTGCTAGCCTTCTTAAGGAAAACTTGTCTAACTTATGTCTGTACTCAGATATTGTTGCTTCCGCTGACTCTTGTGTATTCGAGCATAGGTATTCGAGCCCTCGAGGCCCCTGGCTTGTACCCGAAAGCGTGTATTATTTTAATTTGTGTCTAGAGTTGTGTTGTGATATCTTCCCGTGAGTCCTTGATCTTGATCATACACATTTGCGTGTATGATTAGTGTACGATTGAATCGAGGGCAACACAAGTTGGTATCAGAGCCGACTGCCTGTAGGTAGCCCCCTTTCCAACTCCTTGGCCGAAGTTGAGTCTAGTCACTAAAAGACTTTTACTAACATGGATGTGTGTCTTACGGGCCCACGTCGCCATTGGGTGGTATTAGGATCTTTTATTCCTCGTCTATACTCTGGGACTCTGATCTCTCGTCTATTCGGGTTAAACTTGTGTTCCTAAGAGAAGTAATTTGTCCTCATGTTTCGAGGTCTCAAGAAAAGGGCGTGGAAACAGATAGAAACTCTTGAATGGAAATTGAAAAGAAATGTAGCCCCAGTTCCTTCGGAAATGGTTTGGGTACCACAAGGCCTGTTTTATTAAAGGAATCTGCCTTTAAACATGTTCCACTAAAAAGAAAGTAGGCCCCTATTTGAGAGGGAAACGGGAAACCCCAACTTTGTCACCGGACTTTTTAAGTAGTTGGCAAAGTGGCAAACCAACCAATGTCACTTTTGCATAAGTTGGAA